>JAKUCM010003308.1:0-73897 GCA_023374145.1 Lepidium sativum
GAGAGAGAGAGATCCGATTTATAAATTATTCAGAATCAATAGTTTTTTTGTCAACAATTAGATCGACAAAATTTGATTCATAGCCTAAATTTTACACTCTAAAATCTCACTAAATCAATTTAATTTTAAGCATAAATATCAGTCGAAAACTATATTTTAATACAATTGATTAAATTTTTAACAAATAATTGTGAATTGACGTAAAGGATATTTGTAATAAGATTTAAATATTAAATTAGCATATAAATTTTTTTAGAATTAAAATATAGTTTTATTTATGAAGAAATTTTAATTTTAAAATATTTATAATTATAAAATTTAACTATAACTATAAAATGTAACTATAAAATTTATTTTTTAATTAATATTTTTTACTTATATTTGAAAGTAATGTTATTAACTTACTGATTATGTGACTTGACTATATTAGATATATAAATTTGTATACTAAATACGAATTAAGTCACGAGTACAAACCAAGTAACGAGTAATTAAACCTAACTCTAGAGAGATATTGTCTTTTCCACAATGGACATCTTAATTGGAACAAGTGGTGGTTTCCTAATCCCCACATCCTGAACGATTGACCTGTAATTTGGAAAGGAAAATAAAAGATTGTTTCAGTTTAACATCAACTAATTAATAACATATTAATTAATTTTACAGAATCTAAGAAAAAAACCATCAAATTTAAGCTCAAAATTCTTTGAAATAATGTAAAATACACTTTACTTAAAATTGTGGATAAGGGAATCTCCCATAAAATATCAAATATAGGTTTGAAATTGTGTAAACCAAACTTTTCTTTAATATAATCGCAAAAAATGTTGAGTTTACGTGATCTATAGGATTGTTAGTAGGATTTGTTTGTGGTTTAAAGTACTATATGTGACATTTTTTTTCGGTAAAACTTTTTATAAACACATTATAGGTTTATTTTAGTGAAATCTATCCAAATCACATTTGAGGTGTAAATATTAAATTCATCTTATAAATATTGAATATTGGTATTATGAAAGTTATTTTATATTTTTGAATCACAAACTAATTTTTAATTTTTTTTATCTCATGCTCTAGCATATAATCTTATTTATATATATATTATGTTTTTCTTGTATATACATATATCATATATATATGTACAACATTTGAACATTAAATATTTTGAAATTTTATTTGATATAACTGTATAACTAAAATTTGTATATAAATGCTTTCTACAAAGTTTTGAAATGTTTCATTCAAATATTTTTTATTAGACTCTTTACATCTAGTAAATTATCATATCATTATATTTTTATTTTATCTATTTAATAATAATATAAATTCCCTTTGGAAAACTGACCTGGTTATATACAGGTTATATTAGTCAAGTATATCTTGACCGAACAATCTTTGTGCAAAAATAGGGCCAAAGATAATAAAAGTGTAAAAGGAGGGACAAAAAGATAAAGATCGTGCAAAAATAGGGGCAACGAGAGAAGAAGTTCCTTTATCAGTCAAGATAGCCGTTGGGAAAAGTTTGTGGTCCTAACATTTGATAGTGACCTCTCTTGACCGTTGGGGCTAGAGAATAAAATGTGGTCCACGTCAAAGTGGTCCTCACACCTTTTGAGACCACTTTTGATGCTTTCTCTTTCTTTGTAATGCCTTTAAATAGACTTGTAACCTCTTCCTTTTTAACTATGAAAAACGATGGGATTTTAATCTCTTTTACTCTCGAATTCTCTACTCTATTCTACAATAATTCTCCAATGATTCTCCATCTTTAATCAAAATCTTACATGGTATCAGAGCCATCGTCGATTCTTAAGCAATTTTCTCGGTTCAAAATCTGTTTTTTCTACCAAATATCTGTTTTCTCGGTTTATCGTGCAAATCTCCATTGTTGTACGGAAAAAAGCTCAAAACTGAAGGAAGAAAACCGCCTTTGACTCTAAAAACACTAAAAGCTTCAACCTTTGGTGTAGAATCAAGTTAAAGTTTTCGTCTTTCTCAACAAATTTTCGAATCTTTCTAGATTTGTCTTTCTTTCTCTTGTGCTATGGATTTTAACCATGGAAAATCACCGACTGTCTCTGTGACTCTAAAAAAGGTTAACTACCTTCTTTGGGCCAGAACTTTGAAGACAACAAAGAGGTTTTTGGAGTCATATCATGAAGGATAAACCACCAAGGGATTCTCTCTCAAGTGACGGTGAAGATAAATAATATCTTAAGGAGGATGATGAATGGTTCCAAACTGATCAAGCGGTCAAATCTATCATCCAAAAGCTCTTTAGATCCTTCAATCATTGAAGCCTATTCATATTGTGAAACAGCTAGGGATCTATGGGATACCTTGAAGAAGGTATATGGAAAGGTCTTAAACTTGACAAGAGTATTTGAGGTGAAGAAAGCTCTTGCAAACCTTCTCCAAGAAGAAATGAAGTTCACGGAGTACTTTGGAAAGTTCAGATCCTTGTGGGCTGAACTGTTAGGTTTTTAAGCAATTCGACAATTATCAATTGACTAATCTAGAAAAACCCTAAGCCTTAGGTCTTGTATTAACTTAATTGAATCTGATAAATAGAGAACTCGATTATATCTGAAGTTTGGTTAGTGCAGCGGACATAAAATCATGTATGAGATCAGCAAGTGCTCCAAGTGTAGCACCTCTACTGATAGTCCACACGCACACAAGTAGGAGATAAGTTTGCTAGAACTTTGTGTGCAATTCTCTTAGGATTTCGACTTGTGCAATCAGCGGCTAGGGTTTCTTCTCATGTCAAAAACGTGCCCTATATCATATTTCCATCTTGTTCCATCCTCTGTTCCTTTCTCATATTTCATGATCTGCCCGACAAATTCCTTTATAACCACCAGTTACGGTTGACGTTTGAAAATTTCAAAACATACCAATTCATGTGCAAGAAAACAGCATGAACTCAGGTCTAAGGACTATGCTCTATAGTCATATGAGAATCTCTTATGACACTCATTATACGATCTCGTAGAGTTCTCATAGCGGGTCATTTCCTATGCTATGTTCATGTGACACACATCTATGTGATTGACTTGATACTTATTATCAATGACTCCATGAAACTTAGTCATCAATCACCTCACATACCAGTCTATCTCGTTATTAGTATCCCACTATAATAACCATTGACTAAAGAATGGAATAATTCATGCATTTTTACGTCTATAAGGTTTCATGATCAAGTCCTCAACTTGATGACCTACAAAAATGTCATGATTATTTTGGGATAAGTATTTAATACAAGTATTAAATAGAAATGAAATAATTTCATTAAAACATAATCAAAGTATGTTTACATCATAACATAAAACTATTATAACTACCACTGGAACTAAGATTACATCTTAAGATACCTAAAGCCTATGCCATTGGCATGATACTCATGATTAGTCCGTGAAAGTACTTTCATCAAAGCATCAACGACGTTCTCTTCGCTTGAAACTCGACTGATCTTCACATCTCCTCTTTCAACGATATCTCTAATCAGATGATATCTCCTCTCTATATGCTTGGATCTCTGGTGCGATCTGGGCTCCTTTGCCTATGCAATGGCTCCATTGTTATCATAATACAGCGCCACCAGCTCAGCAATACTCGGAATCACACCAAGTTCAGAGATGAACTTCTTTATCCAAACAGCTTCCTTCGCAGCTTCAGAAGCAGCAATATATTTAGCTTCAGTAGTGGAGTCAGTTACGGTGCTTTGCTTGGAACTCTTCCAACTAACTGCACCGCCATTGAGACAGAAGACGTAACCGGACTGAGACCGGGAATCATCCTTATCCGTCTGAAAGCTTGCATCCGTGAATCCACTAATAACCAACTTCTCACTTCCTCTGTACACCAAGAACATATCCTTAGTATTCCTCAAATGTTTCAGGATGTTCTTGACGGCAGTCCAGTGAGTCTCACCTGGATTTGATTGGTACCTGCTTGTCATACGTAATGCACAAGCAACGTCTGTACGAGTACAAATCATAGTGTACATGATGGATCCTATTGCAGAAGCATAGGGAATCCTACTCATGCGTTCTCGCTCAGCAGGTGTCTTGGGACACCCCATCTTGCTTAGAACCATGCCATGAGACATTGGTAAGAAGCCCTTCTTGGAATCATGCATACTGAATCTGCTCAAGACCTTATCTATGTAAGTGTCTTGATACAATCCGATCAGCCTTTTAGGTCTATCTCGATAGATCCTGATTCCAAGAATATAGGCGGCTTCCCCCATGTCCTTTTCATCCAGAAACATTTTCCAAGCCAAGCATTAGCAGACTTCAGCAACGGAATGTCATTTCCGATAAGTAAGATATCATCCACGTACAGCACAAGAAACGCAACTGCGCTCCCACTAAACTTCTTGTATACGCATCTTTCTTCTTCGTTCCTGATGAAGCCAAATTCTTTGACTACTTCATCGAAACAAAGATTCCAACTCTGTGATGCTTGCTTTAATCCATAAATGGATTTATGAAGTTTGCACACTTTCCCAGGAGTTTTAGGATCAACAAAACCCTCAGGTTGTGTCATATACACATCCTCTTCCTGAAATACCATTCAGGCACGCGGTTTTGACATCCATCTGCCAAATCTCATAATCATAATGAGTAGCAGTCACTAGGAGAATCCGAATAGACTTAAGCATAGCTACTAGAGAGTAGGTTTGATCATAATCAACACCGTGGACTTGTTTGAAACCCTTAGCTACCAGTCTAACTTTCGCACCATGAGGTAAATCGACCAACGACCAAACTTGGTTTTCTAACATGGATCCCATTTCGGATTGTGTGGCCTTTAACCACTTTTCGGAATCAGGGCCCATCATTTCTTCTTTGAAGTTTGCAGGTTCATCGTTGTCAACGATCAACAAATCCTGTCCTTCAGTCACAAGGAATCCCAGATATCTCTCAGGTTCATGACGGATATCTCTCGGGTTCATGCGTTTACGATGTTTCTAGACTCTATTCATCGTTAACGCAGAAGTTTCTAGAGCATATCCCCAAAAGGATAACAAAAGATCAGTGTGACTCATCATTGATCGAACCATTTCAAGTAATGTACGATTCCTCCTCTCAGATACACCATTCCATTGTGGTGTTCCGGGAGGAGTGAGTTGCAAGATAATTTCACATCTCTCAGATGGTCGCTGAACTCTTGACTTAAGTATTCACCTCATCGATCAGAGCGAAAAACCTTAGTACTCTTACCAAGTTGATTCTGTACTTCATTTGTGTACTCTTTGAACTTTTCAAAAAATTCTGATTTGTGTCTCATTAAATAGACATAACCGTATCTACTGAAGTCATCAGTAAATGTAATGAAGTAGTTGGAATTTCCTCTGGCACTTAATGATGCGGAATCCCGAAGGAATCGTCACTCCAAGTTGTAAAGGGTAGTCATTGGTCTTCAAAGTATTTGAGTAACTCCCACCTTAGGTATATCAAACCTAAGATTCTTGTTGTTTCAACTCGCCTTCAATTAAGCAAGGTGGTGGAACCACAAAATGTTGACTCGAGTAGCCCCCGCTTTTAGTATATTAAACCAAAGATTGTTGCTGTTTCGACTTGCCCCATCACGCCAATGGCTAGGAATGGCCACACAAGTGTGATGGAAATCACTTGATAAACCAGTTTGATCCCTTGGATATGACACACCAAGAAAGATCGAAAAGTTCACAAAGAACAAAAGAGAATCACTCTCAAATTTATTGATAAAAAAAGTTGGATCCTCACAAATGAGAATTACATGAGTTTATAAAGAAAAGAAAGGACTCTCTAAATTCATCTAAACTTATTGAATGTCTTAAATATGAAGAGTAAAGACTACTAAGTAAATGACAAGTAAATGTCACAATTTACTATGACTTGAATGAGAAGGACTCTTGAACTTTTGGCCTCCAAAATATCTTTTAGTCTTCCAAATTCGTCACTATTCATGAGCTGAACTTTAAGACTTGATTTAGGACTTCTCTTGGACTTGTAGAAGGCTCAAAGTGATTTGGACTTTACAAGTATAAAGTCCAATGGATTCCTTATGTTGTTTTTTGTCCAAAAGGCCTTGAATAAATCCACAAATATTCTCCTTGATTTGTTTAGTCCGTGATCTTGTATTTGGACCGACTGGAATCTCCAAACCTCTCTCGTGATCTTCATTGCTTAACTCCAAGTTCTCCTTAGCTTCCTTGATGTTTTCCATGATCATATCACTTAGGCTCATCGAACCGCATACATCGGTATGTATAAGGCCCAATAAATCGCTGGCCCTTTCATTGTGTTTGTTGAAAGGAGCCTTTGTCATTTTGCCAAATAAACAAGATTCACATTTCTCAAATGATTCATAATCAAATGAGTCCCAAAACCCATCATGATGAAGTTTTTGGATGCGTTTCTCGTTTATATGCCCTAAACGACAATGCCAAAGAAAACTCGGGTTCGAATCATTTACTTTGAAGCGTTTGATATTAATGTTATATATAGGTGTAGATTGGTCAAGAATATAAAGCCCATTCGACAATGGGGCACTGCCATAAAATAAGTCATCTTGAGTAAAGGAACAACATTTGTTTTTAATTGAAAATGAAAAACCTTCAGTATCCAAAACTGAAGCAGAAACAATGTTTCTGCTTATAGCAGGTACATAGTAGCAAATTTCTAAAACCAAAACTAAACCAGATAGAAGAGACAAATTATTTGTTCCTACGGCTAATGCAGTAACTCTTGCTCCATTTCCTACACGTAAGTCCACTTGCCCCTTCTCCAAGCTTCTACAATTGCTTCCAGTTGCTTAGGTCCTGCATATTAGTACAAATATGAGCACCACAGCTGGTATCAAGTATCCATGAAGTAGAACTTGTTGAAGCAACATTTACTTCGATAACAAAAATACATGAAGGAGCGTCATACTGCTTCTTCATCTTCTTGTAATCTTCCAAATATTTCTTGCAGTTTCTTTTCCAATGCCTTTGCTCGTTACAGTAATTGCAAACATCCGCTTTAGATGGGACGGGCCTGGTTCTGGGTATGGATGTGGCCGGCTCCTGGTTCACAACCAGGTCAGCTTTAGCCTTTCCCTTACCCTTTTCCTTTCCACGTTTCATAAACGATTTAAGTGTTGAGAAATCTTAACATATTTAAGAAAACTCACATTGTGTTCAATCAATAGTTCCTCGATTGAATACAATGATCCCGAGATCCATATTTCAAAAAAAATCTGAGTGAGCTGAGCTCATCGCCCAGACCTTAGTTATTTAAGTAAGTAACTTATTTGCTAGTTATATCACATATATAACTCTCGGTCGTGATTTGACATCTCATATGCAAAATCACTCTGATGTCTCAAAGCTCAAGAAGGTCTTGATAGCTCAGTCAAGTAAACAAATCTCATAATCATATGGTAACGGTTACCATCTGCCTCACTCATGTCAAAGTAGGTACCTAACCCGAGCTAGCCCACCATACGATGAAACGAGTCTTGACAGTTGATGTGAAGTGAAAGACATCAATTTCTTGATATTTGTTTGAGGAACTAAACTTTAACTTGAATGTATATCATATATGCACTCAACATGGTTAAAAGGGGATTTTAAAAACCAAAGAAATCAAATCAAAGGCTTTAAAATTTTATTTATGATTTTTCTAATCCTGACCCTGTGCCGGTTGGCACCTGCTGATTTTTCTCTAAGTTGGTATAATTTTTCTTAAACCGATTGCAAGAAAACCAGATTCGGTATAATCTTATTAAACCATATCATTCAAGGTTATTTTAAATTAAATTATATTTTGTTTTGGTTTATCACATCAGAACCCTGAAACCATAAACCCTAATTTTCTATTTCAATGAAACCCTAATTTTTTGATTTCAATGAAACCATAATTTTTCGATTTCAATGAAACCCTAATCATGCAATTCTAATTCAATTAAAACAAATTTTTAATAAATCAATCAAGCATGAAAACATCAGATTTCATTAAGGTTACAACTAGCTCTAATTTTTTTATTTCAACAAAACCCTAATTTTCGATTTCAATGAAACCCTAATTTTTGGTTTCAATGAAACCTTAATCATGCAATTCTAATTCAATTAAAACAAAATTTTAATCAATCAACCAAGCATAAAACCATCAGATTTCATTAAGATTACAACCAGCTCAAATTTTCGATTTCAATAATAATAAAATGAGCTCTGATTTTTCGATTTCATCAAAACCCTAATCATGCAATTCTAATTCAATTAAAACAAAATTTTAATTAATCAATCAAGCATGTAAACATCAGATTTCAATAAGAATACAACATGGCTCTGATACCCCTGTTAGGTTTTTAAGCAATTCGATAATTATCAATTGACTAATCTAGCAAAACCCTAAGCCCTAGGTCTTTTATTAACTTAATTGAATATGATAAATAGAGAACTCGATTATAACTGAAGTTTGGTTAGTGCAGGAGATATAAGATCAGGTATGAGATCAGCAAGTGCTCCAAGACTAGCACCTCTATTGATAGTCCACACACCCGCAAGTAGGAGATAAGTTTGCTTGAACTTTGTGTGCAATTCTCTTATGATTTCTACTCGTGTAATCAGCGGCTAGGGTTTCTTTTCATGTCAAAAACGTGCCCTATATCATATATATATAGGGAGTTTAAGTTAACCTAATTAATTCCTAGTTGAACTAGGATTAATTTAGGTCCAGCCCAATACACCTAATTAATTCCTAGTTGAACTAGGATTAATTTAGGCCCAACCCAAAACACCTAATTAATTCCTAATTGAATTATGATTAATTTAGGCATGGCCTAAAACATATGTTCTCATCCGAAACCATGTATTATTACACTCAAGTCATGAATAATTCCTATAATGATCATTCCCTATTGAATTGTCTCCATTTGCTTAGGTGTGTGACCCAATAGGATCATATAATAATAGCAGTGAGTATCTCAACTCACAGATTATAAGTGGACTCTAGCAAGCCATTACAACCCCTAGTACCATATGACTTTGTCTAATCTCGATGTTAGAACCGACCACACGAGTAAGTACAAGTGATTGCAGGACATTCCCAACATGAACTAGATATGCTAAGGCCAATGTTCATCATTCCGAAAGTTGTCAAGAAAAGGAACGAAGAAGATAAGGTTTTTGGGCTCTTGATGAACCTTAACCCGAACTACAAGGATCTAGTGAAGCATATCTTGAGGTCAACTGCTAGCTCAAGGTCCCTTCCGTGTCTTGAGGATGTATGCTCTCAAATCCAAAAGGAGCAAGGTTCCATTAAGCTATTCGAAGGAAAAGGGTATTCGGGACTTCTTTCCGCAAACAAGGCTCAAGGCAGATTTGAGGATAGGAAGAAGATGGTTTGTGACCATTACAAAAGAAAGGCCATTCAAAAGAAAAGTGTTGGCTTCTGCATCCCCATCTCAAACCCGCGAAATTCAAGGATTCCAAAGCTAAAGTGTCTCATGGAGTTTCGAAGGACTATGGGTCTATATCCGGTTTGATGCTTGGCTCCTCCTCAAAGGAACAAGAACGCCCATCCGCAGCCTCTTCCTCATTTAGTGGAGACACTATGAAGAAATCAGACTTTGATGCTCTAATCAACTCTCTCAAGTCCTTAAGGGATTCATGTATTTGCTATTACACTCGAACTTTATTTAAACCGCTTGTTATTGATTCGGGAGCCTCTCACCATATGATTATTGATAAGAATCTTGTTTGCAATATAGAGCCAGCTGTAGGGAGTTTTGTAATAGCAAATGGTAATAGGATATCGGTTAGTGGAGTAGGGAATTTAGACTTGTTCGGAAAAAAAGTCTAGAGCTTTCTATTTACCGGAGTTTACTTCAAATCTCTTATCGGTTAGAAGGGTTGTTATGGACTTGAATTGTTATGCTATATTTGGACCTAATGGTGTGAAATTTCAGGATATTGAGATTTGAAGCTTGCTCGGACAAGGAAAAGTGAAAAACGAACTTTATGTCCTTGAAGACCCTAAGTTTTTATCTCGGTTTAGTAGCAATAGTTCATCTTTTTCTAATTTGGCTGTTGGTAGCCCTAGTAATCTTGTTTGGCATGCTAGTGTTGGACATCCTCATTTTTGTGCTATGAAGCTTCATATCATAATTCTCCGACACTTCTACCTTTGGCTCTCCGAGACAAGACAGTGTGTTATGGCGGTTCATGTTGTTTGCTTGGCGATTTCTATCTTTATCCAACAAGGGATAAAATCCACGAATTCGGAGATAATGATTGGGTTTTACCAACAGTAAGGCAACGGTTCACCAATTTTCTGGTAGTGAGAGTTCGTTTGCCGGTGAGAAAGCTTGGTTTGACATGTCCGTGATAAAAAAAAGTTAAGAAATTTGTATTCATAATATTTTAATGAAAGATTGGACATAAATTAAATTTTTGAATGAATGTTTTCAGAATCTTAATAAGAGAGAACATGAAGCTCTGCAATTTTTTTGTCCTCTTTTCTCAAAAAAGGCAAATGCCAATTTGGCTTGGAATTTTGATGATGTTCGATCTCGTATTTGTTTATATAGCTTTTTTCCATTAAATTAAAGGGTAAGTTATAATGAGTTCGAAAAATATGGTAAGTTTTTCTCTCTTTTCTCTTGTAATTTCTAGATTTTGAATGCTAGATCCTTTGTGATTGTTAGCTTATTTTAATTTCAGTTTTTAATCATTATTGTTAATCTCTTTCTTATCTTTCTTTTGATGTTTACTATTCTATTTTTGGTTTATGACTTTTATGATAAATATTGAGTAGGTGTATTTATGCTTATTTCTCTTTGATCCTTTGAAATCTGAGTTTGAGTGTTTTACATCCACAAAATGTTTGTGAAAATGCTTGACTAAACATAAACTTGAGATAATCACTCCTATCTCAAGCGATTGATTGTCTATGGTGTTACTAGGTTGTTCTATGTCAGATCTAAGTGTCTCTTGGTGGATAAATCGTTTGTGAAAAGCAAGTCTGATTATAGTCTAGGTTTAGTCTCATTGCATGAGAATAAATGTGATCGGTTTGATTCCTTACTTAGAGATCATCTATGTAGGTTGTTAAGTAATCCTGGATCCCTTAGTGAAGCTTCGATCATTGATCTCACTCCTCGAAAATTCATTCTCTTCTATAGTTTATTGCTTTAAGTTGTGCTCTATTTTTCATCAATTGCTCTGTTTTGTGTTATCCACTCTTTTTTATTTTATTTTATTTTTTATTATGTCTATTTCAAGTTGAATTGTGTTGATTGATGATATTTGATTTGGATTAGATGAGTTGAATGTATTTGATTACTAGTTGCTTGCTTAGTTGAATTGAAACCTTGCTGTATTACAATTATTGGATCTGTAGTAGATTTATTTGATGGTAAAATGTTGTTATCAAAGTGGAGAGAGAAACATGAGAAAATAAAGTAAGAGAAAATAGGAAAAATTTCCCAACCTTTTTCGACGGTGCCGAGGTTGGAAACTTGTGGTGGTAGAGACGTCTCGAGATCTGGGGCAGAGAGAATTTTACTTTTTTTCTCCTAATTACCCTATATCAATTTGGCTGGGTTTTTTCCCGATCTCCTCTTTTCTTGTTAAATTAACATAAACAACCTATGAAACAGGTCCGTGGTGCTCTCAATGCCACCACTTCCCATTTGGATTTTTTGAGACTTGAATCATTTAGGAATAAAATTCCCTCAGAGATTACTAATATAGCTTTCTTGACTCAGCTAGCTCCCAAAGCAATACCAAATGCTATGCACTGCTTGACCATGCGTTTAAATTTAGAGTATTATCTTCTACCTTTACCAATGATAAATTTCCCAAAAAGGAAGAATTTGGAGAACCCAAATCTTTACCACTACAATCTCTTCTCTAATAATGTATTGGCTGCATCAACTGTTTGTCAATTCCACCGTCATGAATGCGCGGGTAATAATTGATTTATCACAAATAAAAATCAAAAGAGTTACAATAAAAGCTTTGCTTTGAACTTACAAGGCCACTTGAGGTTCTGTTTAAAATGATGTACAATTGTTGTTGTTTAATCTTGATTTTGCTGTTACTAAGCTTTGTTTCTGTAATTAAAGGTCTGATCGGATTCCGCGGTAGGTTCAATTCTAGGTTGTTCTTGTAAAGATGATTTGGGTTCATGTTCATAAACAATGTACATATACATGCTCAAAGTTCATCTAAAGTTGTTAATAAGATTGATCAAACGACAATAATTGAAACCAACGAGAAAGATAAGGAGGCTGGAAATTCGTCGATGAGGTGGCTGCGATTGATTCCAATGACCGGAGCTTCTGGAGAGGAAACAATTTTATTAACTTTCTTTTAACATGTATGATTTGTGCATTTTTAATCTCATGGTTTTTTTTACTTTAGCTTACCTTCACACCAACAATAAGAAAGAAGATAAAACAACCATTAGGTAACAAAGACACCTTCTGGTCATACCGTTGGAACTCCTCTTATGTACTGCAAATGAATGAATGAATTTTGAGTGGATACATGTCCAAGTTTATGAATTTCCTACTTACAACAACCAATTGGTAATAAAATCTTGAACTTTTCTAAGTGTCTCTGGATTTTCTCGTCTATTCATTATATAAATATTATTAAAGTTCATCATACATTATTTTGAATTACTCGTAACAAACTCACGAGCACGTTGTGAAGTACGATATACCTTTCGATACTTTTTTTGTACAACACAATCAAAATACAAGGAGTATGGAGGCTAAATCACCACCTCGGTTGCTGAAAATCAGAATCGCGAAGATTGATAACTCAAAGTTGTTAGCACGCAGCTCAAAAGTAATGATGGGCCGGTGTTTAAATCCACACATTCAGAACGTAGATATGTTCAACGGAGGTGGAGGTGGAAGCGGAGGTGGAAGCGGTGTTATGGGCAATGGAATCCTTGGTGGCTCTCCATGTCTCGGAAGTGGAAGTTTTGACAGATTGCGAGACGGTGGTACGGATCTTTGATAAGCCTGAAGACTGGCTGTCATTTAGTCCTTACCAGGAGGTGTACGCGCGGTTGTGTTCTCTCTTCTTGGTTTTTTCTTTGTCAGTTATTCTGAGTTTGATCAATTATAAAGCAGATTGACAGGTCAGGGAATTCATTTATGATCAGTGATATACCTTTTGGTTTATTCTTTTCTATTATGCCGTTGTCAAAAAAAAAATATAAAGAAAAGAAAATTTACATATAAATATTAAATAAACAAAAAATAAATAGGACATAAATATTACAGATAATAAAAACTGTAAATACATAATTATTTTTATTAAACATGAGAGGTCATATTGATAAAATCAATGGAATAAAGTTAATATAAATAAGAAATTTGGGTTAGTTATGAAAAGCATGGAATTTTAGTTGGACATAGAAGAAGAAATATTCAGCTAGACCACTTGTATACTAAGAGGATCTCCAATATTTTTTTTTGTTTTTTTTGTCGATGACAGATTATATTGGACCACAACTGGCCGGTCCAATAGCCAAATTCCTATATAATGTAGGCACGAGGACTCGATTCCGGGTCATGCAAATGCACTGCTTTAAGTGGACTTACCGCATGCCACTAGACTAAATGCCATTTGCATTTTTAATAGTTAAAGAAATTTATATTAGTTTCTTAACCATATAATACTAATAATTTTTATTAGAATTTTATTTTTATTTAAATCTAAATTTTTTAAAAGAAAATTTTCAATCAAAAATTGAGTTTTTTAAATAAAAAATTTGGGTTGGTATTATGTTATTTACGAACCCAATCATTTCATCTCTCTACATTTATAATTTTTTTTTATTTTTTTTTATATTAAGAACTCTAAGACTATTCACATCAAAAATTTATGAAGGGTTTTGGGCTCATGTTCTAAAAAAATTTTAATTAAAAAAAATGTGAAGAAAAAGCCTGCAAGAACCAAGTTCACCACGTGGAATTCATTTTTTCAATTTTTTTTTTTTTTAAGAACTACCTAGGTTCACCAAAGTGGATACTCTAATAACCCTGGAGGTGGTCAGATTGGACGATAATACAGAATCCATCTTTCAAGTTCGAGTTCGAGATAAAACAATGGAGGCTTTGGTATGCCGGAAATTGGGAGATCCGACGGCGACGGAGCCAGGTAGTCCAGAGTCGCCGGTGGAGGTGAGCAAGACTCAGCCAATCCCGTCTTTGAACTCAGATACGGCGGTGAGAGTCAGAGTTATCGCTACAAGCTTGAATTACGCAAATTACCTTCAGATTCTGAGAGAGAGAGAGAAGAAACCTGCGTTACCTTTCATCCCTGGTTCTGATTACTCTGGCATCGTCGACGCAATCGGCTCAGCTGTCACCAAATTCCGCGTTGGCGATCGTGTCTGTTCCTTCGCCGATCTTGGTTCCTTTGCTCAGTTCATTGTTGCCGATCAATCTCGTATGTTTCTTGTACCAGAAAGATGCGATATGGTTGCTGCAGCTGCACTTCCTGTTGCGTTTGGAACTTCTCATGTAGCACTTGTCCATAGAGCTCGTCTAAAATCTGGTCAAGTAGGAAGGAATCTCATTCAACTTTTTTTCTCTGATGTGAATCTGAGTTTGTAAGGTGTTGAGAAAGATTTCATGGAGATAGTGTGATGCAGGTCTTAATGGTTCTAGGGGCTGCTGGTGGGGTTGGCCTTGCAGCTGTTCAAATCGGCAAGATTTGTGGAGCCATTGTTATTGCAGTTGCTAGGTATATATATATATATATGCTTGTTCCATTTTTGGGTTTCATGGAGGTCAGTTCTTGGTTTCTGGTTTATATATTTGTTTGCTTTTCTGATAGGGGAACTGAGAAGATTCAGCTGTTGAAGTCGATGGGAGTGGATCATGTTGTTGATTTGGGCAGTGAGAATGTTATTCCAAGCGTCAAAGAGTTTATCAAGACAAGAAAGCTTAGAGGAGTTGATGTGTTATATGACCCTGTTGGAGGGAAACTTAACAAGGACTCTATGAAAGTTCTGAGTTGGGGAGCTCAGATTCTTGTGATCGGTTTCGCCAGCGGTGAAGTACCTGTGATTCCTGCTAATATAGCCCTTGTAAAGGTAAATGAACAATCGCCTACCAAAAGAAGCTCTTTCACTTGAGAGAATCAAATATTCACTAATATTAGTGACCAATTGATGCAGAACTGGACGGTGCACGGTCTTTACTGGGGCAGCTACAGAATCCATCATCCTAGTATCCTTGAAGATTCCATCAAAGAGTTACTGTCATGGCTTGCCTGTGGACTGATCACAATTCACATCTCTCATGTCTATGGCTTCTCCCAGGTAAAACCATCAATTCGTTTTCATGACATTAATTCTCAAAACATGTAATTAAACACTTACCGTTTGGATTACAGGCGAATCTTGCATTTGGAGATCTCAAAGACAGGAAGGTAATTGGAAAAGTGATGATCGCACTCGACCACAAGACTGGCCTTTCTTCCAAACTATAGACTCTCTGCATCGACAGGAGAAAACAGGCTCTGTATTCTAGTAAAAAGTATATCGCAATTGCCCCTTATATGTTACATTCGGCCTATTCCCTTTGTCTTAATGTAATTTAACATCCGACATTCTAAATTTAAAAGTTGACAATAATCATAATCGAATAACAGTTTGGTTTTCTAGAAATTAGTGTAGATATAAATCCTTTGGTATATACATTGTTCCAATCAAGGATACAACTTTTAATCACATAAAGCTTGAAAGATCAAATCTTGTGCAGTTTCACCAAATCTATATACAGAGCCAATGGTTATGTACGTAGAACTCACACTTGGGAGGCTCTCTATCTTCGGCGGCTGTCTGGCAGAAAATGGATGTATTCAAGCTGAGTCATCTCTCCTCCATTCACTGGATCGAAATTGCACCGGTGGAAACTGTAAGGGCCGATAAATCAGACGTGTGCTTGTTGGTAAACTGTGCAAATATACTTAGAGAGATAGAGAAAGACTTGCTTATTACCTTCCATCCATGCTGATAATCGCTATTGTGTTCTGAGCGCCAAATGCTGCAAAGAATTGGTTGACTTCTGGTACATGGAACTGAGCAAATGACCATTCCGAGCTGAAATATTTTGGCAGAACCCCTGCAATATCGTCTGAAGACTTTAGGTACCATACAGAAGCAGAAGCATGAGCTGATACACCTCAATATGCTGGTTAAGAAGAAAGCTATCTAATTGAAAATAAAAAAGATAAACAAGTTTTCTAGTGACATAGATTTCCCAAGGCTTCTAAGCGCCAAGTTTCTATAAAGTTCACTGGTTTCCCCATGAATCAAGAACGCTTTTTTTCTTGGAAATTTCACGTAACTACTCTCTCGATGTAATTTAGCTTTTCTAAACTACCGCTCCATAAGACGCAAGGCAAATCATCCTTCACAGTAACAGTCAATTTGCAAGTGTCTCCTAATATCTACCTTACCTCTCAGAAATGACAATGAAGAACCTGGGTTGACACCACTGGCTGGAGAAATAAGAGGCTGCACGGAATTTGAAGAAGTCTCGTGTTCAATGCAGTGTGAGTCTTCCCCAATAACCCTCACTCTAAGAGAGAAGATGTGGACAGTCCCCTTGTCACTTGATACTGCCAGCCACTGCACGTTTGGTGAAAGAGCAATGCTATAGATGTCTGCTCTGTCTACTCCTCTTCGGACCTGTATCAGTGAAGCAGCCCTAATCAATCAGTAATGAACATTAAAAACTAATAAATGCCACAAATAAGAGTCTGTTACTTTTATTAATAGCTACCAAGTCTTTCTAAATATATAGTGATAGATATGTCTGCTCAACTATTTCCTTGACAGAATCCTTATCAAAATGTAGCTCACACTGATGGTGTTAATAAAAGAGAAGCAGTAGTTCATAGTTACCAAACCTCTTGCAGACGAGTTCCATCCATTGTGTTGAAAATTCTAATAAGCGTTCCTTTTGTACTGGCAGTTGCAAGGAGCAGGCCATCCAATGTCATGGTCATACACGCAATATTGGAATCATGTGCATTAATGATTTGCACCATGTTAAGCCCAAAGTGTTCAACTCGGACCTCTCCTCGACGAGTACCTGGACAGGCCAGCACAGATGTATTCATGTGATGAGAGAGGCAACATAGCCCCCTTGGATTTGAAAAATTTTCAATTTGATGAAGAAGTCTTAGGTCTATAAAATTGTAGACGTATATCTTGTACTCAAGAACAACGACAATTCGATCTCTTCTTAACTTCACCGCACGAATTTCCGATCTAAAAGAAAATTCACTGATGCAGCGGCTCTGATGATCATCCCAAATCAATACTTTATTTGAAGGGTACTGAGAGTTAGGTCCACCACCAACAAGAGCCAAGATATTACTCCTGAAAAGCATCTCTACAATTTTGAACCCTCCATCCTTCAGCTCTCGTCTGAAAGTTTCCTTAAAAGGTTGAGAGTTATATATACGAAAACCATGGCTCGTGCCAGCAGCAAAACAGCTGTAATCCTGATTCCAAGAAACAGAAACCAACTCTGCTTCATCACTATCACCAAAACCTGGTTCGGAAGGTCCAAAAGATCCTGGATTGCAGGTAATATGGGAGTCAAAGCCACCCTCTTGGGAAATTCTATGGGAGTCCATTTTTCGTTAATAATAGCAAGCTGAAATCAATAATAAAAAAGAAGTCATGATTGATCTCATTTCATGAAACTCTATGTCCGGAAGATCCAAACAATGGAGCTAGCCGAAAGACAACTTTAAGAGTTTTGAGTTATACCTATCAATCAAACCCATGCTCAAAGCAGAGACCATTTAACACTAAAAAATTCAGAATCCTAATTGAACATACACTAATACAATGCCTTGCACAAACTTAAGCTAATCCAACGCAAAATTCCAACAGATTTTAACAAGCTCTCTTCTCTCAGATATGACTAGTGGCGATAACAGGTAATGGTCACAATGTATCCGAAAATTACTTCCATACAAAATCCCCAATAGGAAGCCATGTAAAAAATCAAAATCCATCATGAGCAAAAGTCGTCTACCTAGAAACCCTATCTGTACATTAAACGTTACACATAATGATAAAAAAAAAACCCTACCCAACTTCATACTCCTAAATCCGGCTAAGAAACCACAATTCCAATTTCATATATCATTCAACAATCTCGTACGAGAATTATACACAAACAGAGCCAAATTTGAACATTTTCGATAAAAAAATGAGAACTGCAAGAACATCGAACTATACGGTCGTTTAATTCGAACATGGAAGAAATCAATGAGATGAACTAAATCCTCACCGATTAATAAACGAAGCAGCGTGAAGAATCGAACGCGATCGATGAAGAAGAAAATGCTGCTTCAATGACGAACAATTCTCGAGCCTGATGGTAACTTCGATCTTTTCAAATCAATGACTTCGCTAATTGGAGGTTCCTCTCTCTGTATACTATCTTGGATGATTTTTACCTTCGTCCAAAAGTTCTTTTTTTTTTATTCGTTGGTTATATCTTTGAATTGGTTAAGTCAACTATCGTCATTAATAATTAGCCTTTTTTTCTAATACAAGTAAGGTATCGTTTTTTGTTTTTGTTTTTGTTTTATTAATATTGGGCATCTAATGGGCCTCATTCCGACCCGACCCGACCCGACCCATATTTCTTTTTTCGGCCACGATCGAATTATCAGCCCCGGTGACGGAATTTTGACTCCTACTGACTGAATCAGAAGGTGTAAACTCTGACTCGTTGATCAATAAATCTAACTCCTTCTCGTTCGTATTTTCTGCGTTTTTTTCCTTTTGCTACGTGGGGATCATACCATTTCTGGCAAACCCAATCTACAATCGATTGAAACATCGTAGAAATGATGGTGAAACCATCCGATTTCAAAGCAGTTCATAGACTTCTTCAGTGACATTACAGTCAAGTTAACCTGGTCACAACGGGCCGATCAAAACTCTCTGCTTTGTTTTTTCCGGCTCATTTTCCAAATGGAGTTTCTCAGCTTCAGCCTAAGTCCTGTTTCCACAGCTTTTCACCAAGACCCACTTCGAAAAAATTTGGCTTATCCCAGATTCTATCCAGTCCTAAGGTCCTACCTAGTTTGCAGAATTGCCGCCTAGCCATGGTTAAGCCCCGTGTTAGTATGAACTTTGTATCGGCTTTTAGATTGTTTTCGACCTCCGGATTTCGAAAAGTCGACGGAAATTTCGCTAGAAAGGTTATTGACAAGCAAGTCACAGCTGCTAGTTCGACTTTTGCCAGGTATCGAGAGGCCTTAGGGTTGCATATTGATGCACTTTGGAAGAAGAATAGCCTTGTGTTGTTTGGAGCTGGAGCTGTTTTTGTATGTATTTTCTTGTGGAGGATCATGTATGGAATTGCTAGTACATTCGTTGGTCTCTTAGAGGGAATGGCCAAGTACGGCTTCCTTGCTCTCTCATCGGCCTTTGTTGCATTTGCTGTAAGTGTTAAGCTCTCTCTGTGCTTGTCTCTATTAACTTTGGCACTCCAAGACTCCAACTTTGAGGTACAACTGATTGATTTAGTGGTGGGTAGCTATGGATTATCTAGTACATAGAAAAGTAAATAGTGTAACTCTTCTACAGTTTTTAAACTATAAGGTATGATTTTGTGGTGTATGTATGTGAAGAAATGGAATAATTGAGATAGCTTCGAGCAAACCAGGATAGAGTTATACCTACGTTCTGCTTGTTAAGCTATCTTTTTACTATGGTATAAGATTAGGTTGAATCAATCTTGCATTGCTGATGACATAGTTCAATTGGCAGGATGTATTGATTTTGTTAATTTTTCAATTGGCAAGATGTAATCAAGAACTGCAAATATGGTTGTTAACTTTGATTTCCTGACATAACATTGGCCTTTTCTTATGTCAAGATTGCGTTTATCAATATCTGTACTTTTCTATTACTAGGGTTTATACCTTCGTGCAAGGTTCACCATAAATCCTGATAAAGTTTATAGGATCCTATGGGGAATCTCAATAAAGCAGCTGATGTTCTTGAAGTTATGGGTGCTCCTCTGGTAGGATCAGATTTGCGTGCTTATGTGATGTCAGGTGGTGGCATAACATTCTAAACATTCAAGCCAACAATTAAGAATGAGCGTTGTTTCCTCCTATTCCCAGTTCAAGGTTCTGAGAGAAAGGGCCTTGTTAGTGTTGAAGTTAAGAAGAAGAAAGGCCAGGTTTTCGCCCTCTCTCCTTTCCCTTTACATAAAAAGAGCATTCTTTTCAGATTAATCATATTATTATCATTACGATTGTTAGTAAGTTGTTCTACTATGTTTGCCAATGTTACTTCAAAATTAGGCTTGTATACATTTTAGGTGCCTAAAAAGAGTTCATAACGATGCCACTTCAGCTTGTTATCTGAGTATAAATATAAAAGGCATATTACAACTAGATATGATAGTCTGATGAGGTTTGAATTCTCTATAACAAATCCTAAATTTTTGCTTGGGTTAGTTTTTTTTTTTGGGTAAAATATTCGGTTAGTTATTTGGTTCTTCATTTGCTACATTTGCTTTTTTTAACTCTGTTTCTGTGAGATATATAGTTGTCTGAACCTTTCAGTGGTCCAATTCCCATCTCTCTATCACGATTGTATGCAAGTTTTGATGTATTTGTGATTTTCGATTCTGTTTTTGCTCAGTATGATATGAAGCTACTGGCAGTGGATATTCCAATGGCATCTGGTCTTGATCAACGCTGGTGGGTTGATCTCTGAGTTAAGAGATCCTGTAGTAAAAGCAATGCAGCATCCAAAGAGTTTGATAATCTTGACACAATTGAAGAGGAAGAAGACGCCGGAAGAGAACTTCATGAAGCGGAAAGAAAGCATCGTGAAGAAATTGAAAAGCTCGAAAAGGAGAGTTCTTAGTTCGGTTCTTTCACACACACACAAGCTAACATCTTCAGTAGATATAGAACATCGCCATGAATATGAAATTTCAAACCTTTCCAGAATATGTCAGAGAAAGGTGCTCTCTGTCCTATGTAAACCGGTTTTAGCTTGATTGGAAAATAAAGTTTTGTCTTTCTGGTTAGTACCGGTTTTAGCATAAAAGAAACCAATACAGAATCCAAGGAGTCAAGGCTGTATAAAACTATCATATTTATGTTGATTTTGACCGATTTCTATTTTACAAAATTAGCAATCAGTTATTATGGTTGATCAAGACCACCTGCATCATGAAGAAGATATAGTTTTCCATCGAGGAACCAAAAAGACGTCTCCTTTACTTTTATGGAATGTTCTTGTGATTGATTCCCTCCTCATCTGGATTCTTCTTGTTTTTCTCTCTGAATCTTCCACAGATTATTGTCATCCTTCGATCTCTTACCTTTAAGGTGAAACTGTTCTGAATAAATCACCTGAAGTTGAAAGGATTTAAAGGTTAAAATCTCACCCAAATTTCTTCTTTTTCTAATACCTTCGACAAAGGTCACAAATTTACATCTTTTATGAGATGGGTCATTTGAATTACCTCTATTTTCACTATTGCTGTGATAAGAAAAATAAGGGTTTTGATTTTCTTTCGGTTTGATGCAGTTTTTATTCAGAAGTGAATGTTGAGTCAAGGAGGGGCAAATCTGTATTTGTCTGTGTCAGAAACAGAAGTGAATGTTGATGGGAAATTGTTGTCTAGGAGCTCCTTGTTGTAGAAAGGTAATCAATAAGTAGCGATTCTTGTAGCAATTCATTCATTAGCCATATAGCTTCATAGAGAAGAGGATGAATCTGTCTGTATCCATATATGATTTTACAGTTATGGTCATGTATCTGCTGCTGCAGCAACGAGAACAACAATAAGGCTCAAAGTCGAAGCCAACACGGGTCTAAAGGGAAGGTCCATCCAGTAACCAGAATCGAGAAATGGGAAGAGAAGATTACAGAAGCTAACAATAATGACAAGATTGTAAGTTTTCTTGTTCAAAGTTTCAGCTTTTCTTTCTTCCAAAGTCTTCATCTTTTTTCGAACTGAGTAACTACCTTGATCAATTCAATCGAAACAGCTTGTGGTGAATTTTAGCACGGCTTGGTGTGGACCTTGTAAAAAGATAGAACCAGTATACCGTGAGCTTGCTTCTAGATACCCCTCAATGATATTTGTATCAGTTGATGTCGAAGAACTCGCTGTAAGTAACCTAAAAACTTGTGTTCTTGAGAAGATTGTAATGCAGTTTCAAGGATTTGAGATTGAATTGGTGAAAAATAATCACAGGAGTTTAGTAATGAATGGAATGTGGAAGCAACACCAGCTGTAGTGTTCCTTAAAGGTGGAAGACAAATGGATAAACATGTTGGTGCTGATTCCTCAGAGCTTCAGAGCTGCAGCTGCAGATCTCGTTCTCAGAAATTCATAAACTCTAACATACACAACAGGACAGAGTAAGATTTACTCTTGTCTGTCAAAAGACTCAACACCATAAATTACTTGCTGATGAAGTAAGTGGCATGAGTTCTTTTCATTACCTTGTTAGGATGTTTTTTCTTTCTTTACAGATCTGATTTGGCAGAATTGACGCTTTTTTGTTTCTTTGACTCTTTTGTCTCGGACAATAACCTTGTCTTTGGCTGACAACAATACAAAAGATGAAAATGGAGAATGAGTTTGGTAATGGAGGTTTAATAGCAACCATGGCTCTAGTTTTTCTTTAGAGCTTTTTTGTGCAGATGCATATTATTTTATCAAATGGTTGTAACATTTTTTCCAACACTAAACGAATTTTCCTCTTGTGCATATTTGTTTAATTGATTCTTTCTTAATTTTACAAAATTTTATTTCTATGTACTACTCAGTATAAGAAAGAATTTTCGACAGCAATATTCAACATGTCGTATTTTTCAAACTTAAAGAATGGTTTTGTCAGAAATCATCTGTTTTAAGTTAGCAAATTACTAAGTTGCACGTTGAATTCTTTCTTATTTTAAAATTATGATTAAGCATGACTCGGAATGATTCGTATTTCTTTTAAAAAGGATATAAACAATTTAAAAATACATAATAAAAGATCAAATTTGATCTAGAAACGAAAAAGGGTTCTTTCTTGGCTATCTGCGAAGTTGACTTTTCAATTCCAAATCGTTAAGACTGAGAGAAACTGGACTTCAACTTCCAAATCCAACGGTGACAATCAATGCAACTGACAGATCTTACTTTTCATGTAATAAAAATGTAGACGATTAATATAAAAGAAGTAAATATTAACTAATGTATACAATTCTGTTAAACCATCGTCACAATTACGCATCCTGGTATTTATAAGCATCATATTGAAATATTTGTTATTGTACTTCATGTACTTGATCTTATTCATTTTAATATCTTCTCCTTCTCGCTTGCTTGAAAGATCAACAAATTGTCATTTCCAGAAAGAAAAAAAGGATCATTCATCAACGATAAGTCAATCACCAAACCATGATGAAGAAGAAGAAGAAACAGAGGAGATCCTAATCTTCTACCAAGAAAAGTCTTGTACTATCTTCAGATTCTTCACCTTCATCTTCACCTAGGCTCCTCTCTGTTATTCGTTCTAAGGTGACTTCTCTTTCTTCCTCTCTGTCTCTCTTTGATTCTTCCTTCTCTGGTTCTGGATTTGAGCTAATGTGCTTGTTTTCTGTTTTTCTTTGTAGTTAGGAAGTGGTAAAGACTTGAAGCATATGTTCCGAGGCTTAAAGAGTAAACCTGTGCCCGGATTGTCTTCTCAGTCTAGAATTGTGAGATGTCCTAGGTGCTAACAGCTTCTCCAGGAACCTTTAGATGCTGTGTCCTACAAATATGGTGGATGCGACTCAATTCTTCATGGTACCACAGCTTTCCTTGTTGGAAGGAAAATTATTTTAGAAGTGATGGAGAAAGTATTTAAGAGAAAGTGTTTGGACAATTTTGAAGAGGATAGATGATTTTAGAAGAAGAAGCTTTTTATTATTTAAGAGGATTTCTTATTTCTTGGATGATTTCAAATAGTAAGGGAGATGAGGTATTTATAGCCTCCAAAGTACAAAATATATAGAATATTTTAATCCTAAATCTAGAGAGTTCTACTAATATTTTATTATAATAATCTAGATAAATGTGTAGATATTTCTCTCAAATTCTCTAGAACATTCAAAAGAGGTTGAACTTTAGATACTTCTAGATAATGAATCAAGAAATGGGTTTAGCCCAATATAAGTTAATTGGATTTTACCCAACATTAACTTGATCCAAAATCAAGTTTATATTCTCAACACCCCCTCTTAAACTTGATTTTGCTACTCCAAGCATACTCCACATCTTGATAAAGTCTTTCCGCTTAAGAGGTTTGGTGAAGATGTCTGCCACTTGATCATTTGTCTTCACATACTCCAATTGCACATCCTTCTTGGAAACACACTCTCGAATGTAGTGATAACGAGTGTCAATATGCTTACTCCGATCATGAAACACTGGGTTCTTCGCCAAAGCTATAGCCGACTTGTTATCCACAAAAATCTTTGTTGGCTCCTCTTGTTGAAAGTTTAGCTCCTTTAGTAAGTTCTGCAACCATATAGCATGGCAAACACATGAAGTAGCCGCTACATACTCCGCTTCACAAGTAGAAAAGGTGACAATCGGTTGCTTCTTTGACACCCATGTAAAAGCCTTATCTCCAATGTAGAACACAAAACCACTTGTGCTTTTTCGATCGTCTATGTCTCCACTCCAATCGCTATCACTATATCCAACAAGCTTGTAATTATTAGAAACAGAGTAATAAAGACCAAAATCTGTGGTACCCTTGATATAACGAAGAATCCTCTTTGCTGCTTTAAAATGAGTAGTAGTTGGATGCTCCATGTACCGACTCACAACTCCGACTGCATATAAGATGTCAGGTCTTGTGCACGTCAAGTAGCGTAAACTCCCAACTAAGCTCTTAAAGATTGTTGGATCGATACTCTCTCCTTCTTCGTGCTTTGATAACTTGGTTCCACATTCCATTGGCGTACAAACTGGATTTGAGTCATCCATCTTAAATTTCTTAAGAACCTCTTTTGCATAGGCTTCTTGAGTGATGTATATTCCATCATCGTCTTGCTTTACTTCAATTCCAAGATAGTAAGACATTAGTCCAATGTCTGTCATCTCAAACTCCTTTATCATCTCCATCTTGAATTTCTCGAACATACTTGGATTGTTTCCTGTGAATATCAAGTCATCTACATATAAGCATGCAATCAATATATCATTGTTTTGAGTTTTAATATAAAGTGCATGCTCATATGGACACTTGATGAAGTCCTTCTCTTTGAAGTACTTATCAATCCGAGTATTCCAGGCTCTTGGGGCTTGTTTTAATCCATATAGCGCCTTCTTAAACCTTAAGACTTTATCTTCTTCTCCTTTGATAATGAAACCTTGTGGTTGCTCAATATAGACTTCTTCATTCAGATCACCATTTAAGAAGGCTGGCTTGACATTCATTTGATGTATTCTCCATTTGTTTTGAGCCGCCAATGAAATGATTAGTCTAACAGTTTCTAAGCGAGCAACTGGAGCAAATACCTCATCATAGTCAATTCCTGCTCTTTGACTATAGCCTTTTGCCACCAATCTTGCTTTGTATCTTTCAATTTCTCCTTTAGCATTCTTCTTTGCTTTGTACACCCACTTCACACCGATTGTTTTGTGCCCATTTGGAAGTGAAGCTAACTCCCATGTGTCATTCTTCTGTACCGACTTGATTTCCTCCTCCATTGCATTCCTCCAAGTCTTCTTTTCTTGAGCTTCTTTGAAATTTATAGGATCGCCCTCCGCAAATAGACAAAATAAGGTAAGATTGTCTTGATTTTCGGTTACCTCGTAAAGTTCTTGTAGACTTCTGAAACGTGCAATCCCTTGGCTTGGACTTTCATCTTCATGAGAGCTTGTAGTTGTTGAAATTGGTGGTGTAATATGATCTTTTCTTGGTTGCTCCAAAGTCTCTTCTTCAAAAGAAGGAAAAAAATTGTACTCTTCATCATTTGAACTCCATTCCCATTCTCCTTCTTCATCAAAAATGACATTTCGACTTATGATTGTCTTCTTTGTATCCGGATTGTAGAGCTTGTAACCTTTGGAGTTGGCATCATATCCAATGAATATGTACTTCTCACTTTTGTCGTCTAGTTTGCTTCGCCTTTCATCTGGTACATGAGCGTGAGCAAGGCTTCCAAAGACTCTTAGATGTGAAATGCCGGGCTTTCTTCCACTCCAAGTTTCTTATGGTGTCTTTTCTGAAATGTTTCTTGTCGGAGATCGGTTTGATATGTAGACTGCACATGCTACTGCTTCTGCCCAAAACTCCTTTGGTAGTTTCTTACTTTTGAGCATGCTTCTTGCCATATCAAGAATTGTTCTATTTTTTCTTTCCGCTACTCCACTTTGTTGAGGGGATCTTGGAACCGTCAATTGTCTTCTAATGCCATTGTCTTCACAATACTTCAAAAACTCCTTAGAAGTGAACTCTCCTCCACGATCAGATCTCATGGCTTTGATGACAAGACCACTTTCCTTCTCGACTTGGGCTTTAAACTTTTTAAAGTTTTTGACCACCTCGGATTTTTCCTTCAAAAAGTAAACCCATGTTTTTCTTGAAAAATCATCAATAAAGAGAAGGAAGTAGTTACTTTTACCAAGTGATTTTGGCTTGAATGGACCACAAACATCTGTGTGGATAAGTTCCAACGGCTTCCTAGCTCTTGTATCTGACTCCTTTGGAAAACTAGTTTTGAATTGTTTTCCAAGTAAACACCCTTCACACACTTGATTTGGATGGTTGATACAAGGCAATCCTCTCACCATTTCTTTCTTGGAAAGTAGTTTTAAACTTCCAAAATTTAGATGCCCGAATCGAAGATGCCAAAGCCAAGAATCCTCCTTATAACACATCTTGAGACATTGTACGATGTCACTTTGAATGTTAAGAATAAACATTCTATTCTTTGTCATCGGCACCTTGGTAATGAGATTGTTGGCATTGTCTCTTAAAGAAAGGTTATTGTCCTTGAGTCGAATGTCATAACCTTTCTCTATGAGTTGTCCTAGACTTAAGATGTTGGTCTTCATACTTGGGATGTAGTAGACATTGGATATAAATTGATGATCTCCATTCTTTAATCGAATAAGAATATTTCCTTTACCTTTTACCTCCATTTTTGATTCATCTCCCAAAGCTACGTTTCCTTTCACCGAATCATCAAGCTCCGTGAACATGCTTCTTTTTCCACACATATGATTACTTGCTCCACTATCAAGGTACCACTTGTGAATCTCATCTCGTTCATCTTTCTTATAAGCCATCAATAGCATATCTCCTTTATGACTTATTTCTTCAACATAGTTGGGCCTCTCTTCAACTTTTTTGTTGATTGGAGCCTTACATTCGGAAGCATAGTGTCCAAACTTTTTGCAATTGTAACATTTAAGACTTGACTTATCGTACCTTGATTTCATAGATTCTCGTCCACGACCTCTTGATGAGCTTCCTCCTCTTTGGTTAGAGTTTTCTTCATATGGTCTCCAATTTCTTCCATATCCACCACGACCTCTTCCTTGAAATTGACCGCCACTTTGTCTTAGATGATTTCGGCCAGTTTCTTGATTGATTTGCAATTTAAGAACTTGCTCCACGATATCTTCTTTCTTCTTCTTCTTTTCTTCATATGCTTGTAATGATCCAAGAAGTTCCTCTATCGTCATAGCCTCCAAATCTTTTGTCTCTTCTATGACGGTAACTATATGCTCGAATTTTGGAACCAACGATCTAAGAGCTTTCTCCATGATTCTCACATCTTCTCACCATTTCTTTTTAGATTATTAGTTACCATCAAAACTCTTGAAAAATACTCCGACACAAGTTCTCCTTCCTTCATTTGTAATGCTTCAAATTCTCCTCTTAGAGTTTGAAGACGTACCTTCTTTACTTGATCGGCACCTTTGTATGAAGTACGAAGCTTTTCCCATGCTTGCTTTGCTGTCTTTGCTTCAGCAACTTTCTCGAACGTATCTTCATCTAATCCTTGATAGATTAGACAGAGAGCCTTCTTGTCTCTCTTCCTTGAATCTCTTAAACTATCCTTTTGAGTTTGAGATAGACTACCTTCATTCTCCGGTTCGATGTACCCTTTCTCGATGACTTCCCATGCATCATGTGCTCCTAAGATAGCCTTCATCCTTAAACTCCAAGTATCATAGTTGTTCTTTGTGAGCATCGGAACTTGGAAGGGAACACCATTACTTGTCATCTTCTTAAAAAATCTTCTAGCTCTGATACCACTTTGTTGGAAGGAAAATTATTTTAGAAGTGATGGAGAAAGTATTTAAGAGAAAGTGTTTGGAGAATTTTGAAGAGGATATATGATTTTAGAAGAAGAAGCTTTTTATTATTTAAGAGGATTTCTTATTTCTTGGATGATTTCAAATGGTAAGGGAGAGAAGGTATTTATAGCCTCCAAAGTACAAAATATATAGAATATTTTAATTCTAGAGAGTTCTACTAATATTTTATTTTAATAATCTAGATAAATGTGTAGATATTTCTTTCAAATTCTCTAGAACATTCAAAAGAGGTTGAGCTTTAGATACTTCTAGATAATGGATCAAGAAATGGGTTTAGCCCAATATAAGTTAATTGGATTTTACCCAACATTAACTTGATCCAAAATCAAGTTTATATTCTCAACATTCCTAAGTCCCTTGCTCATGTTACACAAGTAACCAACCTTGTGCGCAAGTGTTTTCCGTTTCTTGTGTTCTTTCTTTGCATGCAGCAAAACGTTGGGAATTGGAAGGCAATGATAACAATATTTCCGACGCTATCCTTTCTTCTCAAAACCATAGTCTGAGTACCGAGGTAGAATCTGCCGAAAGTGGTTGTAAAACTTCATTGAGGAGTACTCACAGGGAGTACCATTCAAGGGCATCGTCTTCTGTTGAAACAAGTTATAATCCAGAAACTGTTTACAAGCAGGAGACACCAGATATCCGCAGAGAATGGATGAGAAAAGCTGATGAGTTCAGTGTGACTGGTGATTCTGATGCGTTTGCTTCAGCAAGAAGCTCTCCATATAACTCACGCAGCAATGCCTCAGAGTGGAGACAACATGAAGGGAGATATGAAGATCCGCATCCGGTTCCTTTCAATCCAGCAAAATCCTTCCCCTTCTTCTCCATATGAATATGGTTTCAATAGTCATTTCACGGGTCTCAAGTCTGCATCCGAGCAGTCTTATTATCATCATCAACCGAACAAATTTAAGCAATACAGAAGAGAAAGCTGGTTTCAAGAATCTTATATTGCTTCACCGGTCCGTTATCCAGGTGAGACATCTGATGGAAATTATTATCATCGGTCTTCTCAGTCTCCGCTGCATGATCTTTAGTATCATAATCTTTATAATCCAGTAGCTCTGTAGGCCCGCATCACTCTGTGTATTCTGAACGTAGTTATCAACCAGTTGCATTGCCACATCCCTCCACATACTCTGAGCATTCCTTAGGGATTTCAATAAGTGAAACAAGTAGTGAGAAGAGTTCTTTAAGGAACAAAAAACGGTGTGTCAAGGAGAGGAATCCGGTGGTGAAGCGCCATATTGTTCCTTCAGTGGGCGGTGCACCTTTTGCAATTTGTTCCTATTAAAGTTGCAATAACAAACACAAAATACTTAAGTTCTCGTTGTATTGAATATTAAATCAAAACCAAAGCAATACAAGTAACTTTCTTGTTTGTTATGTCACATTACACAAGCTCATAATGTCACATATATATACACTTTTCCAGTCTTGAAAAGGATCTATCTTAACTTATCTAAACAGAAATATTCTCTTATAAATCTATCTAGAACCTTAAATCTTATCCTCAATATATTTAGGCCTTATCTCTAAACTTTATACACATTAATAAAGTCTTAACTTAGGCCTAACACTTGAAGCTTAACCAACACCTATTGCTTGGAACTTCTACAACTTCCTCAGGTGTCTCCCCACGGAAAACATAAGAGATATCATGTGAGATGTGGTAGTTGTTCTGGTGTACTTAAGTTCTTTGTTCGAGAGAAAGCAGATACCGTCCAGGATTCACCTAGCTTTATGGATTCTGGCATGGGTTTTGCACATGAGACTATCACTTATCATCAAAACTCAGCTTCAGAAGGCACAAATTGCAAAAGTACCGATGTTGTTAAATTAAGGAGTCCGGAAACATTTGAGGATAACAAGATTAAGGAAGACACAAAGAACATATCCAACAAATTTTTATATCCAAAATTGGAGGCATCGCAGTCTCATCTGAAACCTTTGGTGAGCCAAAGATTAAGGGAGCAACAACCTGCATCGGGTGAGATTATGGGAGATTGGGAGGATACTCAAGAAAATGAAGAATTTGGAGGTGAAAGTACATGGAAAGAGACCAGGGAAGAGAAACCGGGGTTGTAATTAGAGAAATCACAGTACATTGGAGATTCTATATGTGACAGCAGCTCAAGCTATGGTGAAACATTTGCAGATACCGCAGTCAAGGAACATACTGAGCACATATCAAAGAGATTTTTAGACGTGATGTCAGCTACATCACAGTCTCCACTGAAATTTGTGGAGGACGAGAACCCAAGGTTTATAGAACATCGTGAACAATCAGGTTGCTACAGTCACAATATCCAGGATTTATGAGGAGTACGAGTATGAGAATTTACACGAAAAACAAGAGTTAGATAAGACCAATAGTGACGGAATCAGATACGATTTAGAGGAGTCTATATACAAGACAGATGAATTTCTTGAGCCGGGAAAGCTGGAAGAAGATGGATCTATTGTTTCTCTTGAGAAGGTGAGTGAGACATTCAAATTAACCATAGAAGACCTGACAGGTGAAGAGAGATTGATATCTCATCAAATGCATTCTCCAAACGAAAATGTACAAAATCCCTGTGGAAGATTAGACCCAGTTTATTTAGAAGGAAGCAGGCTTGCAGATGAAAGAACGTGGGAAGAGATACTCGAAGATAGAGCAGGATTGCATTTGGAGGAATACGAAAGCAACTATGAAAATTGCAGCAGACGATTTGAATGGACTTCAGAAAAAGCTCCAAATTTTTTGATGCGTGATTATGAGCTAAGGACGATACTAGAACCAGAGAAGGATATTGATGGAAGATCAGAATCTAGTTCAGGGGGTTCCTTCAATGACGATGGAAGTTTAGAAGAGAGAGTCATTTTTCATGAGTCTCAAGATGCGATACCAGAGCAGTCCCATTATGAGTATGAGAACTCAATCGGAAGACAAGAGTTGAGTAACACCATTTTTGATACAGTAAGGTCTGATTTACAGGACTTAGAACTGAGAAAAATGAAACACTTGAACAAAGCAAGATAGTTGGAGATGGATCTGTTGTTGCTGTTGAGGAGGCGGGTAAAACAATCACAAGCCAAGGCATGTGAAGAGAGGTCTGTGTAATGTACTGAATAGGATAACTTCTATTACTTAGAATGATTATATTATATATACACAAATAAACTCTAGGTTAATACATAATACCACGAGACTAGTATGTCCATTCTATATCTACATACTCTACACGCCCCCTCAAGATGGAGTAACCTGAGTTAAACCAATCTTATCATTCATGTGAAGATATCGTGGTCTTGGTAGTGGTTTCGTCAATGAATCAGCTAGCTGATCTTTAGAGGAAACATGAACCATACGAAGGATACCAGCTTGGATGAGTTCTCTAATGAAGTGATAATCCAACGCTAAGTGTTTCATCCGAGAATGAAAAACCGGGTTTTCACACAAGTAGGTAGCGCCAACGTTATCGCAGTAAATAACCGGTGTAGCGGAGGATTTTATACCGAGCTCGGAGAGGAGAGAGTTGATCCAGCAAACCTCAGATGCAGTGGCTAAGACCGCTCTATACTCGACTTCGGTGGATGAACAAGCTACCCCTTTTTGCTTCTTAGATGTCCACAAAATCGGTGTTGAGCCGAGATCAACAATGTACCCGTTCGTAGAGAGGAAGTCATCAGTATCGCCGCCCCAATCAACGTCGGAATAGGCATGTAACATGGATGGAGAGTCACATCGAATAGTGATGCCATGGGTGTGAGTGCCGGCCAAATAGCGGAGGATGCCTTTCGCAGCTTGCCAATGACTGTTGGTAGGCGCATGCACAAACTGTGATAAGTGATAACAAGGTTTTCGCGTGTTTTCAAATAACCTACTGTTATGTAATCAATTGCAATATAGTATGGTGTCAATCCACTGGGTGAGTAACTAGCAATCGGGACGCAATCTACTTGTCCTAATCTAAGCCAGATTCGATTTTAGTGAGCAATGATCTAATCTAGGTGCGAATGAAATGGTTAAAACAAAGTGCAAAACAGAACGTAAAAACAGAGTAAAAACAGAGCAGTAATAAAATAGAGTAAAGTGCAAAACAGAGAAATTGTAAAACAGAGTTTTAATCTAAAAACAGAATATTAAAATTCAGAAAAATTCAATGGAGAAAAAGAGGTTCTCGAGGTTAAGGATCAATGATTAGGGTATTCCTAGGGGTTCCAGATTTGTTTATCAACCTATTTAGATGACCTCTAAGAAAGAAATCACAAAGTAATCACATTTATTCTCATGCAATGGGACCTCTCCTGAACAACAACCTAGCCAGGCGATGCTATCTTAACCTAAGCATGTTCAAGCGATTCCCCAAACACCTCTCGGGGGGGGGGGGGGGGGGGGGAATCGTCAAGTAATCAGATTTCAATTGATCAGAAAGAAATAAGCATTAAGGACACTTAAATTAAAGAGATCTAAGACTTTAATCAAACATAAACAAATCTGAAAATCCCTAAGTTTTCCCCTAATCTCACCCTCTCCTCAAGAACCCTAATTTAACTTACTCAGAACTCATGAAGTAAAGCACAAATTCAGAATCGAAAATCAATTGCATAAACTTAAAGATTTGAGTAAAAGAGAATTTGATATTGCTTAAGAGAATCGAAAATTGCTGGAAAAATTTGATATATTAAAAGTGGAAATTCTAGTACAATTTATAGATCAACAAAGATCTTAAGTCTTTAAAAAAGGAAAATAACTTAAAAAGTAAAAAGAAAAATTGCTTAAAGAGAAGAAAGGAAAATTCCCTAAAAACAGAAATGAAAAATTCTTTGAAAAGAAAAAATGGAAAGAAGGCTAAAACATTATTGGGCTTACCTCTTTACATAAAGGGGTATTAATGGACCTTTTTCACAAAGAAACCCAAAAGGTCAACTATGGCGAAAAAGTCAACATTCCGGTGTGAAGAACCACTCGACCAAGTGATGGTCGAGTGTCATGCTCGAGTGTCATGGATATATGCCAAATCTTCTAGAACACATCCTGAACTTCAACTTTAGGCCAACCGATTTCTCATAGATCTTCTTGTAGTCCGAAATACTTCACGAAAAGCTCTAAAAAGCACCTAAAAATACCCTTTATGCAATGTATGCAATGCCCAACACTAAATATGCAAATTATGCCTAAAAGAACCTAAAACAATGATAATAATGCAAGTATGAATGCAAAATATGCTAAAATGTGGTAAAATGCAGACACATCAATAAGCGATTCACGCTATAAGCGATATCCGGGCGGGTAAACGCAAGATATTGTAAACTGCCAAGCACCATGCGATACTCCCGTACATCCGTGAAGCGAGTACCCGAATGAAGTGACAGTTTCAGCATATGAGACATAGGCGTGGCCACTGGGATTGCGTCAAACATCTTGGTCTTATCCAATAAATCCAGAATGTACTTGCGTTGCATCATACGAAGACCATGTGGTGTATGGATGACCTCAAAGCCAAGAAAATACGTTAAATCGGTAGACGCCTTCAATGAGAACTTGGTAGATAAATCTGCAATGAAACCATTGACTAGAGCTGGTGTACTGCCTGTAATAATGATTAAGCTTCCAAACGTAGTTTGGATGATCATGATCTATGTAACCCGAGGGTTGGGAGACATAAACCTCTTCGGTTAGTGTGCCATGGAGAAAGGAATTGTTGATGTCCAATTGCTGAATTTTCCAAGAGTTGGTAATAACATGATGAAGGATGGTGCGAATAGACACAATTTTGACAATGGGACTGAACGTCTCAGAATAATCTTGTCCACGGTGCTGATTGAAGCCATGTGCGACGAGTCGCGCTTTGTACCTGTCAATAGCTCTACTAGGCAAATATTTGATAGTGAAAATCCATTTAGTAGAGATAATATTATGACCGGGTTTTCGTGGAACCAAATTATAGGTACAGTTGCGTAATTGAGCGTTGAGCTCATCATCCATGGCACGACGATAGTTTTTGTCTCACATGGCTTGTGTAACTCTTGTGGGTATCAGTGGTTGTGGTTTGGTGGTGATGGCAGTGAAAGAGGTTTTTGTTTTTTGTTTAATGGTATTGTCCTTTGTTCGAGTTGATACGAGCTTCAAGATGCTTCTCTAAGGTTGATGGGAGCAGGTTATATCCAAGGGAACCGAATGTACTTCTTTGGTAAGAAAAGTTGGGGACACGGAAGGTGGGGGATTAAGGAGCGATCCACAAGAAGGATGGTGGGTTTCTTGATACACTCAAGCACACTCTAGATCAAGGGGAAATCTCTCGAGATCTTATAGTGTGTTCTAAGTCTTAGACAAACGACTAGCTATCTAATGACTCGGGATTTCTCTTTGAGAAATTGTGTTCTTTATTGATTTCAAAGTTGGTGCTTTGTTACATCGTTGCAAGGGGACCTTATATAGGGGTCCTAAGGCCGACTTACTTAAAGAAAAAATAAAAATGTAGGACGGAGCCCATTAACAAAAAGGAAATAAGAAAAATAGCAAATTACAAAAAATGGCAAATTTCTAACTTAGTGTTTTGGTGCCTTATTAAACGAAAATAGAAGCTCAAAAAAGCCTATGGGCCTTAAGTGTCTCTATCCTAAGGTACTGGAGTTATCGGGCTTAGCGTTCCTGCAAGAACATTTATTGTAAACACAAAACAAACCTTGTAGGACGCGATAAAAGGCCAAGTCTTGTCGGTTACTTCCAGTTCGGGTCTTGTTGATTCTTGGTCCTCTTGGTCAGCTTCAAAAGGGTCTTGAAGGTCTTGGTTCTCCTCAGATCGTACTGCTTGGTCTTGACTTGCGTTCTTGATCTTTCCCGTGCTCCTCAAAGAAGTCCTGATATCGATCTTGAAGCGTTCCAGGGAGGACGCATCTCTTCCTTGTTCAAGATGTTAACTACAGATTCTCCTAGTTGTTCTCTCAGCTTGCGTGCCCTAGCTCGAGTCATTGGCCAGCCTAGTTCAACCGGCTGGATGCCCTCATTATTCACTCCCTCTTGAAGATGCTCCATCTCGGGTGCATCATCATCGTCGACAAGGAATGAGGAGAGATCAACAACATTGAAACTTGAAGAGATATTGAACTCACCATGCAGTTCCAATTGGTAGGCATTGTCGTTGATCCGTTCGATTACTCGGAAGGGACCATCGCCTCGGGGCGCAAGCTTGAACTTGTGGTTGTTCGGGAAGCCCTCCGGGCGCATGTGTACCCAAACCCAATATCTCGGGTTGAATATCACAACCTTGCGCCTTTTGTCTTCTTTTTGCTTGATCGATTCAACCTTCTTTTCCAAGTTCTCCTTGACTTTGAGATATAATTTTCGGACTTGTTCGGCTTTGGCACTTGCATCCTTGTCAAGGTAATGGCGCGGAGGGAGTGGTGTAAAACTCATGGGCGTCAAAGGGTTGAAACCATATACCACTTCAAAGGGTGAAAACTTAGAAGACGAATGATTAGCTCGGTTATAAGCAAATTCAACCATAGGTAAGCAAGAAAGCCAATTGGTTAAATTCTTACCGACCGTAGCTGTAAGTAAGGTTTCTAGAGTACGATTTACCACTTCAGTTTGGCCGTCGGTTTGTTGATGGCAAGTGGTGGAGAAGAGCAACTTGGTGCCTAATTGCTGCCACAAGGTCCTCCAAAACTGGCTTAGGAACGTGGCGTCTCGATCGAAAACAATAGTCCTTGGAACTCCATGTAGGCGCACCACTTCCTTGAAGAATAGGTCGGCAATTTGTGATGCGTCATTGGTCTTGTCACAAGGTATGAAGTGGGCCATCTTCGAAAAACGGTCCACTACAATAATGATTGAGTCCTGGATTTTACAGCTGCAGGAATTTGATATGGAAGTGGTAGACAAACCTGGGGTAGAAAACGGTGTTGCGGATCATCTATCTAGGATGCATGTGAAAGGATCCCTACAAATGGTAGATGATATGCCAGAGGAACATCTTTTGTGCTTCTCCATCAGACACTCGACCTCAACGCTCGACCACCATAAGGTCGAGCGTCCGCCACCTAGCCAGATGAGATATTTTTTGATTGGTTCGAGACTTGCCAAGACTTGCTTGCCATGGTATGCCGATCTGGTGAACTTTTTGGTAGGAGGGGAAGTACCTAAGACTCTGAACTCCTACCAAAGGAAGAAATTTTTCAGGGATGTGAACCAGTATTTCTGGGATGAATCGTATCTCTACAAGAAAGGATCTGATGGACTTTTCAAAAAGTGTGTGTCAGAGGAAGAAGTTAAAGGGATATTGGAACATTGTCATGGATCTTCATATGGTGGACACTTTGCAACATTCAAGACAGCACAAAGATTCATCAATCTCGGTTATGGTGGCCATCCATCTTTAGGGACTGCCAAGAGTTTATATCTAGATGTGATCGTTGTCAGAGGATGGGCAGTATAGGCAAAAGGAATGAGGTGCCTCAGAATCCTATCTTGGAGATAGAGGTGTTTGACTGTTGGGGAATTGATTTCATGGGACCTCTTAACCCACCATCTTTGGGGAACAACTACATTATGGTTGTTGTAGATAATGTTTCTAAGTGGGTGGAAGCCATTGCATGCCCCACAAATGATGCAAAGATGGTGCTGAAGTTGTTCAAGCACATAATATTTCCCAGATTTGGAGTGCCAAGAGTCGTGATCAGTGATGGAGGATCCCATTTCATCAACAAAGTCTTTGAAAGCTTGCTCAAGAAACATGAGGTTAAACACAAGGTGGCAACTCCATATCATCCCCAAACCAGTGGGCAGGTTGAGGTATCTAATAGACAGATCAAGTATATTCTGATGAAAGTAGTTAAACTATCAAAGCGTGATTGGGCCGCCATATTGGATGATACTCTTTGGACCTATAGGGAGACTTTTAAGACACCCATTGGGAGAACGCCTTTTCAGGTACTCTATGGAAAATCATGCCGTTTGCCAGTTGAACACGAGTACAAGTCGATTTGGGCCACTAAGCTTCTGAATTTCGATTTCAAGACAGCCCAAGAAAAGAGGCAAAACGGATTTGCTTGAACTAGAGGAGATCAGACTTGAGGCATATGATAGCTCTAAGGAATACAAGGATCACACCAAAGTAGCTCATGACAAGAAGATTCAGTTTAAGACAATCACAGCCGGTGATCATGTACTTCTCTTTAACTCTAGGCTCAAGCTGTTTCCCAGTAAACTCAGATCGAAGTGGTCTGGTCCGTTTAAGGTACTACACGTTCTGCCATATGGAGTTGTTACCTTGACCAAGAACAAAGGAGAAGAATTTACAGTGAATGGCCACAGAGTTAAGCTATATTTGGCTGACTGCACGATTCCCGAGGGAACTTCGGTTCTTCTCGATGAGCCACCTCATCTTCAATGAATATGAGGGAGTCAAGCTCGAGACTATAAACAAGCGCAGCTGGGAGACAATCCCAAGGGTATCCTCTGTACATACATTATGTCTTGCATTTACATTAAGCATATTCAATTTCTTTTTGGCAATCTTATAGTTTTTATCTTTAATTGCACTTATTTCGTTTTACATGCATTTGGAAGGGTTTTTGTACGTTTTACAGGAAATTGAGGCCCAAGTTAGGACAAGTGGGACCCGAACCGACATGATGGGACAACACTCGACCACATCTGGTCGAGTGTCCCACTCGAGTGTCAGATGTCATGTGACAGACTGACACTCGACCATGTCTGCTCGAGCGTGAGGCTCAAGTGTCCCACTACCTTGTCAATTCCAAGGCATGCGCAAAAGCTGCAAAAGGGGAAACATTTACTGCAAAAAAGGAGAAAAAGGGGGTCAAATCTTTCTTTAATGCAATACCTTTTATAATAAATTTGAAAAGATTTGATTTGATCCTCATTTAAATTTCGAATTTGAAAAAGATTCCCTCATATCTTTACTCCCCTATATAAAGAGAAAGGCCCTCTCCCTTCTCAGTTACACCAATTCTCATTTTCTTACAAAAATCTCTCTCTAGTTTTTCTCTCTTTTGCAGAAGTCTTCTTGTGAGAAGAGTGCAGAAAGTCTCAAGGGTTTCTTTTGGCCAAGCGCTGCTCGTTCTTCCGCATAACCGTGACACTCGACCATCTGCTGATCGAGCGTTAATACAACGAGTTTTAACCCTATATCCTACTGCAAGTGCACTACAAATGTAATAGTATACAAGGGTCGAATTCCTCAGAAAATCAGGCCTCCGCCCCTCCATCCTTTGGATAGAAGGGCAGAATTTTAGGTTTTTTCATGTTGTCAAAGAGTTTGGTTTTTTCGTGTTGTCAAGGGCGTTCTAGTGCGTTGTAGATTCTTATCCAAGACTTATATCATTTGATGATGACATGTGAATCGCTAGAAACATGTGAAGTGTATGGTTAACCCAATAACGAAAGTTTTGTAAGGGGACTGGAGCAGGCTACCAGTCTTAAACGCGAATGTAATCAAATAACTAAAGTAATCGGATATCGGGTATTCATTCAGGAGTTAGAACTCTTTCCAAGGAAACTATTCAGGAACTAATCTGATCATAATCTCGGCTTGAACATAAATATAGATAAATCAAGTCTCGTTGAATCTACCCCTCTACTAATAATCTAAAGGTCCTAACTCTCGTTGGTTTCAGATTACAAGTAGGCTTTATCGATTAGGTTCAATTACCCACAATCCAACCTAGCATCAACAATCGTTGGTAGTGAAGGAATTGCTTCTTCTAATCTAGCTTTAGTTCTTAACAAACTTCTGGAAAGTTAACAACCTAAAATCATCTACTAGGTGATCAAACTAATATATGCATTAAACTCAAGTATTAGAAGGAGAATCATCTATTCATCAATCCTATTTGTTCCCTAAGAGTGAATTCTAAAACCCTAGAGTCCCTAAATCTGATCTAAGATCTACTTAGACATTGAACAATGAACCAAGCAAATCATGATGAACTGAAACTGAAATTGCATTAATAAATAGAAATATGATTAAGAAATTCTTCTTAAGTGTGAAGAGATCTTCTTCCTAGCTTACAAACTCTCAAACTTTTGTAAAAATCGTCTTCAAAAGCTCAAAGATGACTCCCAAAAATAAAATAGGAAAAGAGTATTTATAGGTATCAAAACAAGAGCTGGAAACTTGTGAAATTAGGTTTCTTCGAAGGGCATCGATCGATCGATCCTTGTGTTGATCGACCGATCTTTGGATATTGAGTCGATCTCTCAGAAGCCAAGTCGTTCTCCAGATCGTGCTCATATTCCTTGTTAAAGCACTGATCGATCGATCCTTGTGTTGATCGATCGATCCTTCCTCTCATGGAGAATACCAGAAAATGCTTCAAACTTCTCCAAAGTCCACCTTCAAGCATGATTCCAACTTTGAACGTTTTTGACCTGAAATCTCAATAAAACACAGACGAATTCCCCAAATATAACTGTAATAATGAGCTCAAATCCGATAAAATATGAGGAACATCAATTCCCACAAACTTAACTTTTTGCTTGTCCTCAAGCAAAGAAAGAAGGATTGTAGGAAGATCACATCTCATCAGACAAATGACTATCTCCAGATCCTGCACATCAAGTCCAAAGTAATCAAGACCACCTTGTAGTTCCCCCAGACTTAGCAAACATAGCAATCTCTTGTCACAATTCAAAAAAAAACAATCAGAATCCCCATACTGACTTCCTAATAAATCTAAGTGCAGTCTCATTCGAGGGAATATCGATCAAGAGGTGAAATGTTTCTTCTTCTACTCTCTAGACTACCTTCAATCAAGAGGCGAAATGTTTCCCCCATTATGCTAATTAGTAAAGTGAAAAAGATTACGTCATTGGATGTATCCTCAGAAACGTCCAATTTACTTTAAAAACTTGCAGCGTCATTGGAAACTTTTACCCTAGGCTAACTTCATGCAAAAACTTAGATAGAGTACCATCATAATTCTTGGCTTATAATGCCTGAAAATGATGAAGAGAGAAACAAAACAAAACTTACAAGGAACATCTTTCATTGAGTAAAGATAAGGAACATATCTGATGTATTACCAATTCCCTTGACGAGAGGATTAAGTCTGGTTAGGTGTGAAATAGGCATGAAATCCCCTGAAGTTGAGATGGATGTGCTCTGAAACTGAGTGTTGCTTTGTCTCTAGGTTTTCCAATAGTCTGATCGATTCTTGACAAATGCAAATCAAGCGATACTGAGTCCAGTATAATGCTGAGAAAATCGAAAATCAAGTAGTCTGATGTCAGTCTCAAAAGCTCAAAATACAGAAATAAATGAAAGAAATAGTCTGAAAAATCGAGTACGCAAAAGAAACAAAACAGAAAAATACTATTGCACTTCATTATTAGTTTTACTATTGCTTTACTTTTAATACTCTGTTTTTACATTCTAAATACTTTGTTTCGTTTTTAGCGTTTTTTTAAAGATTTCGTTGTCACCTAGGATAGACCACCACTCGCTAAACCGAATCTGGCTTAGATTAGAATAAGTAGATTATATCTTGATTGCTAGTTACTTTCCCATTGGATTGACACCATACTGTACTGCAATTGATTAGATAGACAGTTTGGCATTTGAGAAAACACCGCAAAACGTCTTTATCAAGGTACTGAGCATAAACCGGACTGTGAGTATCAGCACTCATATGTAGATCACATGTCGCTAAGAACTGCTTAATGACCTCGGGATAAAGTGGATAAGAATCAAAACAGAACTTGGTCAAACCAAGATTATCAAGCAGCTTAGTAACATCTTCAAGAATCCCCATCCGATGCAATGTCTCACGGTAAAGCAACTTCGTTGGAATCAAAGTGTTAATGAGGAGTTGATCAAATAACCTTTCATGTAAGCTCTTCCAACCATCTCCTTCCTTTCTATTCTTATATGCTGTCGTAGTCTTGATAAAAGAAGGAGTATCCCTGCTAGCCACATTATCAACAAAATATGTATGTTCCGATCTCGGCCAAGGCATACGCTTACCAAGCTATCCATATCTAGGTGCATCGTCATGCTTGTGTGACGACTGACCACGCTGAAGACTTGAAGATGCTTGGACCTTATTTGTAAGCTTCTTAGGATTAGTAGTCGATGTTCGAACCATCTGGGTCAAGGATTGATCGATCCTTATGTTGATCGATCAATCCATATGTTGATCGATCGATTTATGCTCTCGAGAACAAAGAATGATCGATCCTTACCTTCTAAATTGGGCGATGGATCGTGCGCAAGTTAGTTTCCTTTTGCTCAATCGATTCCAACTTTACAAGTCGGGCGATAGTTCATGCACTTTTTCTCACCTTATCAGTCGAACGATCACACTGCTTGAGTCATGCAATTGATCGTGCGGTCTTCTACTGTTCTATTGCTCGATCGATCTTTTTGTAGCATGGCGTGCTCTGGATAGTGCAGCACGCATATCCACCTCGAATAGGATATGAAACATCCTTGTCCACGTTCTGCAACACAACTCTCTGACTTAGGAAGCCTAACTTAGCACCAGCTGTGTTGAGGAATGGCTTCCCAATAAGATCAGTACAGCTCCTTCTCTTGCCATTTCAACAACAGTAAAGTCTGTAGGGATCTTGCAATTCCCAACCAGAAGAGTGAAGTCAACAAGTCTTCCTCTAGGTACCTTAGAAGATGCATCTCCAAAAGAAACCAATGAGTGATGCTCTTGCATTAGTTCAATACCGAGTTTCTGCATAGTCTCCAAAGAGATCACATTGATACTAGTTCCAGACTCACACAAGGCATCGTTGAAAACTAGATGTCCAACTCGACAAGGTATAGTGAACTCTCCTTGATCTTCTATCTTCACAAGCTCTTTAGGGTATGGAATAGGAGGGTTGTACTTACTCTCAACTGAACTCCCTACTTTAGAATTGACCACACTGCAAGATTCCTTGGGATTCTTCTCAAGTTTTCCAGGTAAAGCTCCTTGTGGACGTTTAATAGCCTCAGCAGTCTGAGCAACTTGAGTGTCTAGCTTCTTGATATGCATAGAAACTGACTTAAACTTCCCATTCAGATCATTGTAGATGTTGTCCATCTTAGCATTAAGCTCCCTTGTAGTCTTTTGTTGTTCAACAACAAGTTGCTGAATCAAGGCCTTAATCTCTTCGTTTGATGTTACTGAAGTTGGTGCTGAAAGCTGTTGTTGCATCGGCGGTGGTACATAAGACTTATATGGCCTTTTCCAGTTACTTCCTCCTGCAATCGGAACAAACGGCTTCTGATTACCCCATCTCTGACCTAAATTTTGAATGAATGGCTTTCCCTGAAAATGTGATCCTTGAGGCAATGTGGGTGCTGGAAAAGTAACATCCTAAGGGTTCTCGACGTTATTGCTCTTGTAGGAAAGGTAGTTCGGGTTTTGCTCTCTGTTCTGCCGCTTAACATAATCGACCTCCCTTTGGTCTTCGGAACCAACCAAACCATCCTAAACCTGAGCCACTTCTCTGTTATCCTCAACTTGATTCACACTCCTCTGATTACCCTGATTAACTTGGATCAGAATATCCAACTTTTCAGCAATGTCATCAATCCTTTGAATCTCCACACTGTTCACCTTCCTAGTTCGATCATATTCTGAACAATGACTACCAGAACTTGCAGCCAAGTTATCAATCAGAGTGAAAGCTTCATCCCTATTGTTAGTCATAAAGTCTCCATTGCTGGCAGCATTCAAGGAATTCTTGTACTCCCACTCGATTCCACTATAGAAATTGTTGAGAAGTTGTTCATCCGAGTACCCATGGTGTGGACAATCTTGCTGATACTCCTTGAAATGTTCCCATGCTTCATTCATAGATCCCCAGATCGTTGCTGAAACGATGAAATCTTGCTTCTCAGAGCTGCAGTCTTGGACTTAGTGTAGAACTGATCAAGAAACGTTGATCGAACCTGAGCCCATGTGGTAAGTGATCCTGGAGGTAATGAACGCAACCATCTAAAAGCTCTGTCTGAGAGTGAATGATGGAAAAGCTAACACTTCACATAATCAGCAGGTACACCATTAGAGCTTGTGGTGCCACATATGTCTTCGAAATTCTCTATGTGATCCATAAGATTCTCGCATGGAATTCCATTGAAGACATACTGCTTAACCAACCCAATAAGTTGAGGTTTGATCTCATAATCATTCTTCTCAATCGCATGAGGTCGAATAGTTGAACGATTTTGATAGTGGGTGTGTGGAGTGTCCATGTCACCTATCGCTCTGCATTGAGCAGGCTCTCGTGCTCTCCTAATCTCAGCCAACTCTCTCTTCAATTGTTGTACCACTGTGGCCATCTCCTGCGGATTGTGTGCTTGATTCTCTGGAGGATTAATATTCCTACCTTTTCAGTTTTCTCTTTCAACCCTCGCAAGCTCTTGATTATCCAAGTTGAATAGATTTTTTGAACCTTGACTTCTAGTCATACACCTGAAAAGGAACAAAAATGAACAAAAAGAGAAACATAGGTAACGATATAGACTTGAAACTTTAAACACAAAATCGAAAGACAACTAATAGTTCCCCGGCAACGGCGCCAAAAACTTGATACAACGAGTTTTAACCCTATATCCTACTGCAAGTGCACAACAAACGTAATAGTATACAGGGGTCGAATTCCTCAGAAAACCAGATCACACTTTCGACTTTTATCGAATTGCAAGGTATATCAATCAAAATCAGTGAAGTAAATATTAACAACTTAAACGCGAATGTAATCAAATAACTAAAGCAATCAGATATTGGGTATTCATTGGAGTTAGAACTCTTTTCAGGGAAACTATTCAGGAACTAATCTGATCATATTCTCGGCTTGAACATAAATAAAGATAAATCAACTCTCGTTGAATCTACCCCTCTACTAATAATCTAAAGGTCCTAACTCTCATTTGTTTCAAATTACAAGTAGGCTTTATCGCTTAGGTTCAATTACCCACAATCCAACCTAGCATCAACTCTCATTGGTAGTGAAGGAATTGTTTCTTCTAATCTAGCTCTAGTTCTTAACAAACTTTTGGAAAGTTAACAACATAAAATCATCGACTAGGTGATCAAGCTAATTTGTGCATGAAACTCAAGTAATAGAAGGAGAATCATCTATTCATCAATCATATTTGTTCCCTAACAGTGAATTTTAAGACCCTAGAGTCCCTAAATCCGATCTAAGATCTACTCAGACATTGAACAATGAACCAAGCAAATCATGATGAACTGAAACTGAAATTGCATTAATAAATAGAAATATGATTAAGAAATTCTTCTCAAGTTTGAAGAGATCTTCTTCCTAGCTTACAAACTCTCAAACTTCTTTAAAAATCGTTCTTCAAAAGCTCAAAGACGACTCCAAAAAAAAAAAAAAGTAAAAACGTATTTATAGGTTTCAAAACAAGAGTTGAAAAATTGTGAAATTAGGTTTCTCTGAAGGGCATCGATCGATCAAAAAACTAACCATGCAAGTTTCTTCTGTTTCCGGCGAATCACCACCATGTCTGACCGAAAAACTAACCATGCAAGTCTCCTCCGACTCAGGGCCAAGAACAATGCCCAGTTCAGGAACTAACCTCGACAAGGAGAGTCTTCTAGGAGCAGACCCAAACCTAACAAAAAAGAACGAAGAAGGTTGGTGATCCGATGAGAAAGTGAGTCGGAGGAGGAGCTGGAATACTGATGTGTCTGCATTTTACGACATTTTAGGACCATTATTTAGCATGTTTTTCATTCATACTTGCATTATTATCATTGTTTTAGGTTCTTTTAGGCATAATTTGCATACTTAGTGTTGGGCATTGCATACACTGCATAAAAGGTATTTTTAGGCACTTTTTGGAGCTTATCATGGAGTATTTCGGACTACGTTTGGGGAATCATTTGAACATGCTTAAGTTAAGATAACATCTGCCTAGCTCAAGAGATTGATTGTCTAGGGTGTTATTAGGCTTTGTAAGGTCCATACTTAAAGCCTCTTGAATTTCCAATCGTTGGGCGAGAGTCAAGTCAGGTTGTCTTTTAGGAGAGGTCCCATTGCGCGAGAGCGAATGTGATTAATTTGTGATTCCTTGCTTAGAGGTCATCTAAATAGGTTGATAAATAAGTCTGGAACCCCTAGGAATACCCTAATCATTGATCCTTAACCTCGAGAACCACTTTTTCCTCTATTGAATTTTCGTGAATTTTAATACTCTACTTTTAGGTTGAGATTCGGTGTTGCACTTCATTTCATTTTGCTATTACTTTATTTTCAATGCTCTGTTTTTACATTCTACTTTCATGTCTAGTTTGTAGCACTCTGTTTTAGTATTTTGTTTTCACCTAGATTAGATCACCACTCACTAAATCAAATCTGGCTTAGATTAGGATAAGTATATTACATCTTGATTGCTAGTTACTCTCCCAGTGGATTGACACTATATTGTCCTGTAATTGATTAAATAAACAGTAGGGTATTTGAGAAAACACCGTAAAAACCTGTCTATCAAATTGGCGTCGTTGCCGACTGGGTCCTAGTTAGCTACAATTAGAAAAACCACTTTCGTGAGACTAAGTTCTACTACAATATTCTAATTTTGTTTCTGGTTTTTGTCTGCTTTCAGGTACACTCGATCAACAAGCTCGACTAACTAAGCTCGAGCTCCTTGATCTTTCTTCTGTTTCCAGAAAGCTCGATCAGACCCCAGAAACACTCGATCAGCACACTCAAGCACCGCCTGCTCGAGTGTAATTTAAGACAACACAAACAACTTGCATGAATACCAGGTCCCGTGGTAGTGAAGATCTCATCCCATACTCTGACAGAATAGACCGTTTGCCTCGTGAATACTTACGAGAACAACGGAACAGATTGAACGAAGAATACACGGATCAGGTGAACATGGAAGAACAAGTACAAGCTACTAAACTAGGAAACCGTCCTAGGAGAATTAGACACATTGGTGCCGGTGATGCTCCTAGTATTCACACTCAACGCCATGGAATTGTTCCACCAGCCATCGCCAACAACAACTTTGAGATTAAGAATGGTATGATCTCCATGGTACAGAACAGTAAATTTCATGGTTTACCTTCTGAGGATCTGCTGAATCATCTTGATGAGTTTGAAAGACTAACGAGTTTGAAAAAGATAAATGGGGTTAGTGAGGATGCTCTGAAACTGCGACTGTTTCCTTTCTCTCTTGGAGACAAAGCACACCTATGGGAAAAACACTTGCCACAAGGGTCTATTACATCTTGGGATGCCTGCAAACAAGCGTTTCTAGGCAAATTCTTTTCCTACTCCAGAACTGCGAAACTTTGCAATTTCATCTCTGGTTTCAAGCAAAACCATGCTGAGACATTCTCTGAGGCTTGGGAACGATTCAAGATGTACCAATCACAATGTCCTCATCATGGTGTCACTACTGTGTCTCTTCTCAGCACTCTCTACAGAGGCGTCATTCCCAAGATACGTATGTTGCTAGACACAGCCAGTAATGAGAATTTTCTTAATAAGGATGTCGATGATGGATATGAATTAGTGGAGAATTTAGCTCAAGCAGATGGCCAATACAGTGAAGACTATGATCGAACTCCTAGAGGCGCAACAGAATCAGATATGGTTAGTAGAAAGGAGGTCAAAGCCATACAAAACAAACTGGACAAGCTACTCTCAGCTCACCATAAGCAAGTACAGCATGTAGGTGAATCAGAACGGGTTGAAGAAGACGATGATGAAGTCAAAGAGGTCAGTTTCATACAGAATCAAAGCAACAACTACAAACAATACAACAGCTACAAACCCAACCCTAACCTCTCCTACAGAAACACAAATGTAGCAAACCCAAACGATCAGGTGTACCCGCCCAAACCTCACCAATAACCACAACCCAAACCATTTATACCCAAACAACAGTACCAACAAACACACCACCAACCACCACCTGGATACGAACCACAACCACCACAACACACACCTGAAGTGATGGACATCTTGCAGCTGATACTAAAGGGACAGACCGCCACCGCTTCCGAATTAACAAGGAAATTTGCTGAGGTACGCACCAAGATAGATGCTTCACATAATGACCTCAACTGCAAGTTTGAGACTCTTAATGCCCGCCTCAAATATGTGGAGAATCAGCAAGGATCCTCATCAACTGTAAAACAAACCGGACAACTACCTGGAAAAGCTGTTCAAAACCCTAAGGAATATCACGCCAACGCCATTACACTCCGTAGTGGTTCCAGACTTATTTATGCTAATCCATGCTGAAACGACAGAGAACACTAAGGACAGTGTTCTTCAGGAAGAGGAGGATGATTTGGTCGAAGAACAGACAGAAATCAGCACAGACAAGCTGAAATCTTTGAAACTCGACCAAGACGCTCGAGTACCACCTGCTAGAGTGTCAGAACCGCAGCCCAAAAACACAACTGACGTACAGAAAGACCCAAAACCGTTCGTTCCACCTCCTTTCAAACCACAGCTTCCTTTCCCGCAGAGATTCAAGAAGGATGTTGCAGACAAGTACAAAGCTCTCTTTGAAAAACAGATGAGGGACGTTGAAGTAAAAATACCAATTCTGGATGCCTTCATGCTAATGCCTCCTTATCAAAAGTTTCTGAATGATGCAGTCAAAGACAGAACACAAGAAGTTGAAGGGATGGTTGTGCTAACACATGAGGTCAGTGCTATTATACAAAGGAAAGTTGTGCCTAAGAAAGCTTGATGATCCAGGAACATTCACAATCCCATGCTCGCTTGGACCTCTCACATTCAGGAGTTGCTTGTGTGATTTAGGGGCATCGATCAGCCTGATGCCTCTAATAGTCGCCAAACGATTAGGGTTCGACAAGTATAAATCTTGTAAGATATCTTTGGTGCTAGCTGACAGATCGGTTAGAATTCCACATGGAATTCTAGAAGACTTACCAGTTCGGGTCGGAGGAGTAGAAATCCCCACGGATTTCGTTGTTCTAGATATGGGAGAAGAACCAAAGGACCCCTTGCTATTTGGTAGGCCTTTCTTAGCCACCGCAGGAGCCGTGATCAATGTGCCAAAAGGAGAGATCGAGCTCAATTTGGGGAAAGATTTCAAGATGACTTTCAGCATCAGCGACATAATGAGAAAACCGACCATTGAGGGTCAGCTGTTCGTGGTACAAGAAATAGATGATCTCTCAAAGGATCTGTTTGGGGAATTGATGGAGAAAGATCACCTTGGTACTGCTTTGATGAAAGATGGTTGTGACAGATACATATACGAAGAAACTGAGGTCTACAAAGGCTTGTTGGACTCTTGCAAATCACTGAAAAGTGAAAAACAGTTCGAAACCTTACACTCGACCTCAACACTCGAGCAAGCAGAGCCCGAGTGTCCCAATTTAGCCTCAGAAAATCAACGCTCGACCTCTACACTCGACCACACCAAGATCGAGTGTCAAACCGATGACGACTGGTCCGAGCTCAAATCACCAAAAGTGGAACTCAAACCGCTCCCCTCCGGGCTCAGGTACGCATTTCTTGGATCTAACTCGACTTATCCAGTAATAGTAAATAATGCATTGAGTGATTATGAGTTAGATATGTTGCTTTCTGAATTAAGACAATTTAGAAAAGCCCTAGGATATTCACTAACTGACATTAGAGGGATCTCTCCTCACTTGTGCACACATAGAATTCACCTTGAAAATGAATCTTACTCTAGCAGGGAACCTCAAAGGAGATTAAATCCGAATGTGAAGGAGGTTGTTAAAAATGAAAATTTGAAACTGTTAGATGCTGATATAATTTACCCTATTTCGGATAGCAAATGGGTATCTCCTGTGCATTGTGTGCCTAAAAAGGGAGGGGTCAATGTCATTAGGAATGAGAACGATGATTTGATTCCAACTAGAACAGTTACAGGACATAAGATGTGCATTGATTTTAGAAAATTGAATTATGCATCTAGGAAAGATCATTATCCTTTGCCATTCATCAACCAGATGCTAGAAAGGTTGGCTAATCACTCATATTACTGTTTCCTTGATGGATATAGTGGATTTTTCCAAATCCCTATACATCCAAATGATCAGGAAAAGACAACCTTTACTTGCCTTTATGGTACATTTGCATATAGGAGAATGCCATTTGGTCTTTGTAATGCACCTTCTACTTTTCAACGTTGCATGACTTCTATATTTTCGGATCTGATTGAGGAGATGGTTGAGGTGTTCATGGACGATTTTTCTGTCTATGGCTCTTCCTTCTCCTCTTGTTTGTCGAACTTGTGCAGGGTTTTATCTAGGTGTGTTGAGACAGATTCGTGCTTAATTGGGAGAAATGCCACTTCATGGTGAGAGAAGGCATCGTTCTAGGTCATAAGATTTCAGGAAAGGGTATCGAAGTCGATAAAGCCAAGATAGAAGTGATGGTTCAGCTGCAGCCACCCAAAACAGTCAAAGACATTAGGAGTTTCTTGGGACATGCAGGATTCTATAGGCGATTCATCAAAGATTTTTCAAAGACTGCTAGGCCTCTAACTCGTCTCCTTTGCAAGGAAACAGATTTTGTCTTTGATGAAGAATGCCTCAATGCTTTTATCAAACTTAAAGAAGCCTTGATAATAGCACCAATAGTCCAAGCACCTGACTGGAATCTCCCTTTTGAAATAATGTGTGATGCTAGTGACTATGTTGTTGGAGCAGTTCAGGGACAGAAGAAGGATAGGAAGCTAAATGTGCTCTACTATGCTAGTAGAACACTAGATGAAGCTCAGGTGAAATACGCCACTACAGAGAAGGAATTGCTTGCAGTCGTGTTCGCTTTTGAGAAATTCAGGTCCTATCTGGTTGGATTGAAAGTTATTGTGCATACTGATCATGCAGCTCTAAGATACTTGATGAAGAAGAAGGATGCTAAGCCTAGACTACTTAGGTGGATCTTGTTGCTGCAAGAATTTGACATGGAGATAGTCGACAAACCTGAGATAGAAAACGGTGTATATCTAGGATACAGGTGGAAGAAACCCTTCCAATGAGCGATTCTATGCCTGAAGAACAACTGTTGAGTTTTTCCATCAAACACTCGACCATGACACTCGAGCACCACCTGCTCGAGTGTCGGGCCCACAATCAGAAAAGGTGTTTCTCGATCGGATAAAAATTTGTGGGAACCTGCTTGCCTTGGTATGCTGACTTGGTTAACTATTTGGTAGGAGGAGAGCTGCCTAAGACTCTGAATTATCACCAAAGGAAGAAATTCTTCAGGGATGTAAGGCAGTATTTCTGGGATGAACCTTATCTTTACAAGCAAGGGTCTGATGGATTATTCAGAAGATGTGTATCAGAAGAGGAAGTCAAGGGAATACTGGAACACTGCCATGGATCTACTTATGAAGGACACTTTGCTGCATTCAAAACAACACAAAAGATTCTTCAGTCCGGGTCATGGTGGCCATCGATTTTCAAAGACTGCCAGGAGTTCATATCTAGGTGTGATTGCTGTCAAAGAATGGGTAGTATAAGCAAAAGGAATGAAATGCCGCAGAATCCTATCTTGGAAATAGAAGTGTTTGACTGTTGGGGAATCGATTTTATGGGACCATTTAAGCCTCCTTCCTTAGGGAACAGCTACATTCTGGTTGTTGTAGATTATGTCTCTAAATGGGTAGAAGATATTGCAGCTCCTACAAACGATGCAAAAGTGGTACTTAAGCTTTTCAAACACATAATATTTCCAAGATTTGGTGTACCAAGAGTTGTGATCAGCGATAGAGGGTCCCACTTTGTCAACAAGGTTTTCGAGAATTTGCTTAGGAAACATGGGGTTAAACACAAGGTGGCATCCTCAAACCAGCGGACAAGTCGAGGTCTCTAACAGGCAGATTAAATCGATTTTGATGAAGATAGTTGGGCTGTCAAGACGTGATTGGGCTGCAAAATTAGATGATACTCTTTGGGCCTATAAGACTGCTTTCAAAACACCTATTGGACGCACACCTTTTCAACCACTCTATGGGAAGTCCTGCCATTTGCCAGTAGAACTAGAGTACAAATTGATTTGGGCAACCAAACTCCTGAATTTCGATATCAAGACAGCACAAGAAAAGAGGCAGATGGATCTACATGAGCTTGAAAAAATTAGACTTGAAGCATATGATAGCTCAAAGGCATACAAAGATCGCACAAAGGCAGCTTACGACAAAAAGATCCAGCAGAAAACGCTTGCAGTTGGTGATCAAGTACTTCTCTTTAACTCAAGACTCAAGCTGTTTCCCGGAAAACTACGATCAAAGTGGTCTGGTCCGTTCAAAGTGCTACAAGTTCTACCTTATGGAGCTGTCACTTTGGCCAACAGCAACGGGGAAGGATTTACTGTGAACGGTCATAGAGTTAAGCCTTATTTGGCCAACTACACGATTCCCGAGGGAACTTCGGTTCTGCTCGATGAGCCGCCTCATCTCCAATGAATATGAGGAAGTCAAGCTTGAGACTATAAACAAGCGCAGTTGGGAGGCAATCCCAAAGGTATCCTCTGTATATACGTTCAATTTTTTCGGCATGTTTAATTTCCTTAAGTATACTTGTTACTTTTCATCTTTACTTGCATTTGTTTCATCTTACATGCACTTGGAAGGTTTTTTGTACTCTTTTACAGGAAAGTGGGGCCCAAATAGGACAGGTGGGGTCGGAACCAACAAGATGGGACAACACTCGACCACGCTGGTCGAGTGTCCCACTCGAGTGTCAGCCATCACTTGGCAGACTGACACTCGACTAAACATGCTCGAGTGTCAGGATCGAGCGTCCCGCCATCATGCCTATTCATATGCCTTCGCACCTATAACTGCCAAAAGTTGGGAAATGGGAGACATTTACTGCGAAAAATGGGTTAAATCTTTCTTAAATGCAATATCTTTTATATTTAATTCAAAAGATTTGATTTAATCCAAGTTTAAATTTTGAATTTGAAAAGATTCTCCCTTTGTCTTTCCTCCTCTATAAAAGGAGGAGGAGCCTCTCTCCTTTCATTCACACAAAATACACTCTCTCTCTAACAATTCTCTCTAGTTTTTCTCTCTTTTACAGAAGCAAATCGTCTCTCTCTCTGCTCATCCACTACACTCGACCATTTGACCTCGAGTGTCAAGGTCGAGCGTCAAAACACTTGCTCTTTTCCGATCAACTCTCACGATGACTGACGGCAAAACCAACAAGGCTAACCTCCTCCGCCTTAGAGCCAAGAATAATGCTCGATTAAGAAGCAATCCTGCCCAAGGAGAGTCTTCTAAGAGCACGAACAAACCTAGCAGAAAGGAGAAGAGAAGGTTAGAGGTTCAATCTGAGAATGAGTCGGAGGAAGGAAGAGAGTACATGGATGAGGACGATATGGATCCAGACCTCGTTGAAGAGACACTTCGTGAAGATGGATATGGCGAGAGAGAGGCTGAAGAAGCAAGAGAGATAATCCTTGCTGGAAAGAAAGAGAAAGAGATGAAAGAGAGGCACAACTCGGCAAGGGCACTCAACGATCTGCGGAGGATGGATTTCATAGGGACCTGCTATCCATGCAAGGAGGCACTAACTGCGATGGGAATAGCCATAGATGTGGATCTCATGTTGCAAAACTGTGGGATGTCCACATTTGTCTCATATCCACAACGAGCATACAAGGAAGAGACTCTACAGTTTCTGGTGACGGTTCAAATCGTTCTATACGATGCAGAAAACGAGAGTCTCCAAGAAAGGCAAGGTGGCAGTTACATTTTCTTTGCAATTAGAGGAAGAGATTATCGCATGACTTTCAGAGCACTTCGAGATCTTTTCGAATTCCCAAGAGCAGAATCCGAGAACTATGGACCGGATTTTGATAGGGCGGAACTAGATGATGTGTGGCGATCAATAGCCTCAACAAGGAGCATATTCTCATCCTCACGATCTAAGGCGTCTCTAATCTGAAATCCAGCCTTGAGGTACTTTCGAACAATCCTTGAAAATACCTTTTTCTCACGTTTTACTACTGGAACAATCAATCTAGGGGAAATGGAAATGCTGGTGACTGCTCTCAAAGACATCATTGGTACAAAGAGTGACGGATCCCCGATTATCGGAGATAGGAACAGCGCTGGTCTAACCATCCAATTCGCAAACCAGTTAGTCACATACCGCGATTGGGCAAGGGACAATAAGACTGGAGGACGTGATGGTAAGATCACGACTGGCGGGCTTGTCACATGCATTCTTGAGAGATGTAATTTGCCAATCGATGAGACAGAATGGGCTGATCCTTGATTCATGAACATCGATCACTTAAGGAGAAGCCAATTCTTAGCCGCGACTGAGGTGCGAGGTAAGCTCCTTTACTCTTTCCATCACTTGCTTAGACCAAACGCTTTTCTACTCTTGCCAAACAGGGAGTACACGTCGATAAGAATGGGACCGAACACGGATTTTAATCCGCCTTTGGAAGCCTTATACGATCCCAATGGCCCTCAGCAAAGTTCATCTCCAACAAACAGCGATGAAGTGGATCCTGAGGCGTATTGTTTTGAAGAATACACGATGCCACCACGTCAAGGAGAACCAATCCGAGAAGCACACAAGCACATAGGCTTGTTGCAAAACTGTGGGCTGTCCACGTTTGTCTCTCATCCAGAACGTGCCTAAAAGGAGGAAACCATCCAATTCCTCGCCTCAGTCTAGATCGTTCTCTATGATGCGGATAATGTGGGTCTTGAGGAGAAGCAGGGTGGCAAATATCTCATCTTCACAATCACGGGGCAGGATTACCGTTTCACTTTCAGAGCACTCCGGGACTTGTTGCCAAGAGCCGAATCTGAGAATTATGGGCCGGATTTTGACAGAGTTGAATTAGAGGATCTATGGCGCTCTATAGCCTCAACAAGGAGCAGGTTTTCGTCATCACGATAAAAAACAGCTCTAATCTGAAACCCAGCTCTAAGGTACTTTCGCATGAACCTTGCATATACCTTTTTCTCACGTTTTACCACATGTACTATCAAGCTTGGAGAAATGGAGATGTTGGTGACAACACTCAAGGATATTGTGGGAACAGGTATGGTGGACAAGGGATAACATGTATGGTGGACGTGATGGCAAAATCACCATCGGGATCTCGTGACTTGCATTCTAAGAAGATGTAGAGTACCCATCAATGAGGAAAAGTGGGTAGAACCTCGGTACATGGATATCGATCATTTGAGGAGGTGTATGTTCCTATCCACTGCAATGGTGCAAGGTAAGCATGTCTACTTGTTCCATCATCTACTTAAGCCAAATGCTTTTTTGCTTTTGCCCAACAGGGAGTATACATTGATAAGGAAGGGGCGGAACGCAGACTTCAACCTACCATTGAAAGCCCTATATGATCCCAATGGTCCTCCACCACCTTCATCACCTACAGACAGTGACGACGTAGATCCTGAGGCATACTGCTTCGAAGAATTCACTCTGCCACCACGACAAAGAGCCCCAATTAAAGAAGCCCATAAGCACATTGGCCTGCTGCAGAAGATGAACAAGTGGCTCATGAAGAAGGTTAAGAAGCTGGTTGCTAGTGATGAGGCTAGGAGATAAGAGAATGAGGAGCTGAACAGAAGGATAACTTCTTTGGAAAGTGATAAAGGGCAATCATCAGGGCCAATTCGTCCAAGGCGTGCTTCTGTGTCTATGGATCGTGAAAGGGAGAAACAACCAACACCGGCCAGGCACTCTTCTGCAAACATTGCAGCATTCTTGTACAGGAGGCCACTCGACCCAGGAACTGCAAGCTCGAACCAAGCGCTCGAGCAACACCAGGTCGAGCGTCAGCCAGAACACTCGACCGGCACCCTCGACCGCGGTGAGCTCGAGCGTCGACAAGAAAGCAACAATTACATGGCAACTATGCAGGACAAGGCAGCCGACTACTGGAACCTTTGAGAGGTACAGAATTCCTTCCCATGCATTTTATATACCATCGCATATTTTCTTTTGACTTGCTGGTCTAGGATCCTCTTTCGGGCTTTTATACACACAAGAGACTGTGTGATTTAAGTTTGAGGGAGGATGCTAGAGGATATTTGACTTTGTTTTCTATGATTCTTAGTTTTGATTTTCCTCATTTGATCATTTGCCTATCATTCAAGGCATAGAAAAACCAAAAATATTTTCAGTTAGCATATTTGTTCATTTGCATCTCATTTAAGGCATAGAAAACCCATAAAAATTTGAAAAAAAAACATGAAAAAGCATCAATCAAAAACAAAGTGTTCATGTAGCTACATTGCATTCATGTAAGATTGAGTCTAGAGTTTTGGGAATCATCTTGCTAATGATAGACAATCTTGCTAGGTTGATTGGGTAGTAACCATAGTGAACTCTTGGACTTGCGTTCTTCCCTCTTGAACACTGATTGGTAGATCGTTGACCTTAGAAACCGGTGCTTATGTTGTGTCTCAAAAAAGATCAGATTTGTTTCCTCATAATCGAATTTAATTTTTGCCAAATTAGGGGCTTGAGATGCATTGCATAAGATCCTTCCTTAGGTTCAGCTAGCTAAGTAGAAAGAAAATCATAGAAATATAATTATCCTTCTTACAACTCAGCTCGCATAATATGGTCTAAGATGAACGAGGACTGTGCGTAAACCCGTACTTTCTTGTGTTCATTGATAAAACCATTATGATGTTGCCTAAGATGAACTAGGACTGTGCGTAAACCCGTATTTTTTCGTGTTCATTGAGAAAGCTAATACATTGATGCCTAAGGTGAACCGCGACTGTGCGTACTGTACTTTTTCGTGTTTCATTGATAATGCTGGAGCAAATACGTATGGGTTCGAGCAAATTTGGGAGTTTAAATAAGAAGTGACTTATATGTTGAACTAAAGTGTCTAGTTAAATCTGGGGAAGTTGAATCCCAAGGTCTTTGATCAATAACCCTTTTTGCGGTCTACACTTTTAGAAATAGGTTTCAAATCTGAGTTTCTTAGAGTCCAGCTAAGTATTAGGGAATATTCATTTATTATGCTAAGCCTTGATGTAAGTAGATTGTGGTTCTTACAATGGAATAGGGGTTCACTTGTGGATTACGATTTTCAGCTTGATGAGTTGTTTGTTTGAGGTGAGATGTTCCCATTGTCAGCAACCTCTCTTCCTTCTTAGCTCTATGCATTTGCTTGAGGGCAAGCAAAGACTAAGTTTGCGGGAATTGATATGTCTGCATTTTAGCATATTTTAGGGACATTATTTAGCATGTTTTGCATTCATATTTGCACTATTATCATCATTTTAGGTCCTTTTTAACCTATTATGCGTATTTGGTATTGGGCATTGCATACATTGCATAAAGGTGGATTTTAGGTACTTCAAGAGCTTATTATGGAGTATTTTGGACAACAAGAAGACCCGTGGGTGAATCGATTGGCCTAGAGTTGAAGTTCAGGACGTGCTCTAGAAGATTTGGCATAAACCTCGACGCTCGACCAACGCGCTCGACCAAGTGATGGTCGAGCGGTTTTTTTGCCCCATAAAACGTTGACTTTTTCCAAAGTTGACTTTTTAGGGCTTTTTGTAAAAGGGCCTATAAATACCCCCTAAATGTAATTAAGCAAACCCTAGAACGTTTTAGTCTCTTTTTAAGCAAAAAGACTTTTCTACTTTTCTCTTGTAATTTTCCTTTTCTTTGAATCTTAGATCCTTGTTGATCTTTTGGTTATTTGATTTTCTATCTTTAATCATTGTCGTTCATCTCTCCTTGATCTATCTTTTGATGTTAATGATTTATGATTATGGGTTTATGTTCTTCATCATGAATTTTGAGTATATTAATTAGAGTTTTTGAGGAGATGGTGAGATTAGGGATAGATCTAGGGATTTCGAGACTTCTTTAGGGTTGATTAGGCTTAGATCTCTTCAATTTAAGTGTCCTTAATGCCTATTTCTCTTTGATCAATTGAAATCTGATGATTTGGTGTTTCCCACCCAAAAGGTGTTTGTGTAAATGCTTGAATGAACTTAGGTTGATATAACTTCTCCTACCTCAAGAGATTGATTATTTAGGGGTGTTATTAGGCTCTGTTAGGTCTGTATTTAATGCCTCTTAAGTCTCTAATCGTTGGTGAGGATCAAGTCTGGTTGTGGCTTAAGAGAAGTCCCATTGCATGAGAATGAATGTGATTGATGTGATTTCTTGCTTAGAGATCATCTAAATAGGTTGATAAACAAGTTTGGAACCCCTCTTTGATCATTGATCTCTAACCTCAAGAACCCCTTTTTCTCCATAAATTTTTTGTGGTCTTTATTGCTCTGTTTTTCACCTAAAACTCTGTTTTAGGGGTTGCTCAGTTTTTGCACAATAATTTTTTTTCGTTTGTTCTGTTTTTCATACTTTGTTTTTGCTTTATTTTCGCACTCTGTTTTTACTCTGTTTTTACGAGCTGTTTTGGTACTCTGTTTTAATGTCATGTTCTCACTTAGTTTAATTCGCACCATAACATTCACCATAATCATTCTAGTTTATATTAGGTTGAGTAGATTGGATTATGATTGAATAGTTGCTAGCCCAGTTTGATCGACACCTTACTGTACTGCATTGATCACATATAACAGTAGGTTATTTGATAGTAAAACATTGTTATCAGTAGTAAGCTGATTAGTCAAAGATGTAGTGGAGGATTGATTAGGAGGAGCCAGACGAGAAGCATTGGCGCGACCACCACGACCGCGAGGCTGAGAAGACCGACCACGACCACGAGGAGGTTGTGAAGAGGAGCGTTGTTGTTGTTTGCTCGTACCACCACACAGGATAGCCATGAAGAGCAAAACATTCGGTATGGTCATGACCTTTACGGTTGCAATGAGTGCAAAATCTGTCCGGATCACAGCTGCGAGGAGGAGAAGAGGCAGGTAACAAGTAACTTTCCAGGATCAGATCGAGCAGCAAAACCGACAACATCAGTTTGAAGCTCTTTAGAGCACATAGTGAGAACATGTTGTTCTTCGCGGATGACACGCGAGTGATAACAAGGTTTTCGCGTGTTTTCAAATAACCTACTGTTATGTAATCAATTGCAATACAGTATGGTGTCAATCCACTGGGTGAGTAACTAGCAATCGGGATGCAATTTACTTATCCTAATCAAAGCCAAATTCGATTTTAGTGAGCAGTGATCTAATCTAGGTGCGAATGAAATACTTAAAACAAAGTGCAAAAACAGAACGTAAAAACAGATCAAAAACAGAGCAGTAGTAAAACAGAGTAAAGTGTAAAACAGAGGTAATTGTAAAACAGAGTTTTAATCTAAAAACAGAATATTAAAGTTCACGAAAATTCAATAGGAGAAAAAGGGGTTCTCGAGGTTAAGGATCAATGATTAGGGTATTCCTAAGGATTCCAGACTTGTTTATAAACCTATTTAGATGACCTCTAAGCAGGAGGAATCACAAAGTAATCACATTTATTCTCATGAAATGGACCTTTCTTGAACAATAACCCAACTTGACCTCTTGCCAACGATTAGAAGTTCAAGAGGCATGAAGTATGGACCTTACAAAGCCATATAACACCCTAAACAATCAATCTCTGAGCCAGGTGATGCTATCTTAACCTAAGCGTGTTCAAGCGATTCCCCAAACGCCTCTCGGGGGGGGATACGCCAAGTAATCAGATTTTCAATGATCAGAAAAAAATAAGCATTAAGGACACTTAAAATTAAAGAGATCTAAGACCTTAATCAAACATAAACAAATCTGAAAATCCCTAAGTTTTTCCCCTTAATTCTCACCCTCTACTCAAGAACCCTAATTTAACTTACTCAGAACTCATGAAGTAAAGTATAAAATTCAGAATCGAAAATCAATTGCATAAACTTAAAGAAGAGAATTGCTTTTTAGAGGATCGAAAATTGCTGGAAAAATACATTATATTAAAAGTGGAAATTGTACTACAATTTATAGATCAACAAAAGATCTTAAGTCTTAAAGAAAAAAAATGAAAATTACTTAGAAAATAAAAAAAGGAAGAGAAATGGAAAATTCCTTGAACAGAAAAAATGGAAAAAGACTAAAACATTATTGGGCTTGCTTAAGTGGGTATTAATGGGGACCCTTTTCACAAAGAAGCCCAAGAAGTCAACTATGGCGAAAAAGTCAACATTCTGGTGTGAAGAACCACTCGACCAAGTGATGGTCGAGTGTCAGAATCGAGTGCCAAATTTTCTAGATCACATCCTGAACTTCAACTTTAGGCCAGCTGATTCCTCATTGGTCTTCTTGTAATCCGAAATTCTCCATGATAAGCTCCAAAAAGTGCCTAAAATATCTTTTATGCAATGTATGCAATGCCCAACACTAAGTATGCAAATTATACCTAAAAGAACCTTAAAAATGATAATAATGCAAGTATGAATGCAAAACATGCTAAATAAAGCTCCTAAAATGTGGTAAAATGCAGACACATCAGCGAGTAAACAGAGTTGAGTGGAGGAAGCGGATCTTCATCAATTATCTGCAAACGTAAGAAATTGAAAAAAAAAAAAAAAAAAAAAAAAAAAAAAAAAAAAAAAAAAAAAAAAAAAAAAAAAAAAAAAAAAAAAGAAGAGGGTGCGCAGATACATGTGCAAGCAGGAGATATGCCGTTGTATTTTTCCCATAGTTTTGTCAAACGACCATAAAATTCAAGTACACATTGTCCATTTTGTTTGCAATTGGTGATTTCATCAATGAGAAGGGGCTTTCGGACACCATTTTTGACAGAGAAACGTACCTTCAAGGATTCCCAAAGCATATAGGCATCATGAACATGAGAAACAGTAGAGCAAAGTTTAGGATCAGTAGAAGTACGGATCCAACCAACGATCATGGAGTTTGCAGCAGTCCAACGCTTGAGATCGGGCTGAGTTGTAGGTTTGGTGATCAAACCATCAATGAGACCGATCTTCTCTTTGGCTTGAAGAGAACTCCAAAATTCGGTAGCCCATTTCGAGTAGTTATGTTCAGACAAGGTAACAAGCGTGATGAGACAGCCCGGATTATCGGATGGATGAAGAACATAGAGGGATGAAGAACATAGAGAAATGAAGAAACAACATCATTGCTTGTAGAAGAAGGAATCAGAGAAGCAGATGTAGTAGATGTCGTACTTATGGTGTAAAGTTAGAAACAACGATGGCGGCGGTGGCCCAAGAGAAGAACGACTACGGCAGTATATAAAGTAGTAGAAAAGAAAAATGGGTCAGTGAAACCTTTAGGCTCTGATACCATAAAATAATATGAAAGTGTGTTTATTCATCACATGTATAAAGTATTTATACAAAGAGGTGAACTTAGTAACAAAGACGTTACATACAAGGAAATAACAACTTAATGGTATAATTAATATAATGTTAATTAATATTAATGTTAACAAATCGTATAACGTAAACGTAATAACGTCATATTGACTTTAGAGCTCGCCTGGGACATGTATTTAAGGTCCCTTTATCCCTTGAAGATGACCAATTGATCAAAGATGTCGAACACGCAGAATTGGTGTATCTTGCGCGTAAAAAAATATCTGTAGCGATCTCTCCTGTTGTACGTCATGGACAACGCAAACAGTCTAGTCCCGCATGGAAAAAAATGATATATCAGAAAATGAAGATGACGACCGTGACCATGACTTCGAGTATTCGAATGATCTGTTAAACCGTGGCTACACACCAGATTGGAACCCTTTTGGTACCCAATTCCCGCATTCTGATCCATCAACTACATCTGGTGCAACCTTAATTTATCATCCTACATCTATTGGGTTTGATTTAGGCATCAACGATATGATCGACCCAACCAATCTTGTTCAGTCTGCTACACAAGAAGAATTTACCATTCACGATGCTTCCCCAGTCCACGACAACATGTTAGAAGTCACTACCGATCATTCTAATATGGATTTAAAGAGAGCTAATGATGCATTCTATGTTGGTAGGGTTTTCAAAAACAAAGCAGAGTTTAAACAAGCTATTCGGATGTATGGTATTGAAAGACTATTTCACGCTAAAATTACAAAGTCTGACAATCGTCACATGATTGCAACATGTAGCGACACCAAATGTGAATGGCGTCTATACACTCGCGTTCAGTTGCCAGCTCCACTAATTGAAGTTAGGTAAGTTCAGTCAAAACATTCATGTGATGTTGTGGCTCACTGCTAAGATCTTGATTAGTGGAAGATTTGGGCACGACAAGAAAGGCCCACGAGCTTGCGAGATACCAGACCTTGTTTTGTCTCAATTAAAAGTCTGTATCTCTTACCCCAAAGCCTGGAAAAGGAAAGAGATTTATATATCCAGAGCTCGTTGTAATGAGGAAAACAGTTGCAGATTTCTTTCCACATATCTCCATCTGCTAAACTCTTCAAATCCAGGGACTATATCAGCACTTGAAACTATTACAACACTTGAAGGTGATATGTTGTTTAAGTATCTTTTTTTGGCTTTCGGTGCTTCCGTTAGGGGATATGAGTTCTTCAGACATGTAATTGTTATAGATAGTACACAACTTAAAAGTAAGTACAAGGCAACATGATCATTCACCATAGGTTCGTTCATGTACTAGTTTGCAGAAATTTAAACCCACATCCCTTCTTGTGCAACGTATCTTGAAGATATTGGTCTATCACACTGGGTGCTAGCTCATTTTCCAGGTAAACAATTCAATGTCATGAATAGTAACATAGCCGAGTCCTTGAATTCAGCAATTGGTAAAGCAGTCTCCTTCCCAATTGTTCCAATCCTTGAGTTTATAAGATCAATTTTATGAGATGGTTCAGTCTGCGACAGGGATCTTATATCTCATTCCTCCTTTGTATGCGCGCCAGAGATTGAGAAAAACTCATCGAAAATCTGCATCACGCTACTGCTTGCGCCGTGTTATACTCATCCTCTTTTGTATACCAAGTAAATGATGGCCTTGGGTTTGTATTTCATGTCGACCTTTCCAACAAAACCTGCAGCTGCAAGGTTTTTGATGTGCTGCAGCTCCCATGTTGCCATGTCTTAGCAGTTGATGGTGTCACTGACTTAGATCTATATTCCTTCGTTGATGAAGGTTACTCATCCACGTGTTGGAGAACTCACAAATATTCCTTATTTGTATTTTTCACAATTTAAAATTTAATTGTGATATTTTCACAATATTTCCTAAATTATATATATAATATAATCGATACAAACCATAATAGAAAACTACTTTATGATTCTTCATATACTAAAATCTTTTTATCAGATCCTCATAACTTATTAACAATTTTGAAAAATACTTCTTCTACATAAAACTTAATTTTACTAATGAATCAGAACTTTATATTATCATAAAGAAAGGATGATTCTAGGCATTCATGATTTATATTAAAAGGAAAAAAATTATATGTTTTTAATTCTTTAAATCTCAAAATAATTTAATTAGAACTTACTAAGGAGGAACGAAAACACTTTATATTGTTATCTGTGTAGAAGAATTATAGAACGAAGAAGATTGAGGCAATCATGTACTAAAAATAAGATTAATTAAACGATTTTTTTTTGTTAGATAGATAAGTTAATATTGATTTTCTTAATCATTAAAAATAAAGTTCTTCCAAAAACCGTAATTTGCATTAGTTGAACCATTGACCATTTTGGGTTATAATTTAATTGTTAAAGTAAATTACTGGATTTTAACTAATTGGATCAATGAAAGAGTAGGTTTTAATTATTTGGGTGTCAACAAAAGAGTAGGTTATAATTAATGGAAAGAATTACTAAAATAGCTTACAATAATATTTTTGTTGTGAAAAAAAAAAGCAAAGAGTGTAATTACGATTACACCTTTGAAACAAAAGCGATTCATAACTTTCTTCTTCTTTTTTCTCTGGTTAAATATTATGCAAAGTAACATAACCGTCATTTTTCTCTCTTTCTTTTCGTTGTCGTCTTACTCATCGTTTTCGTCGTCTTACTCATTGTTAAAGTCTTCTTCTTTGTTGTTGTCTTCTTACTCGTTGTCTTCTTCTTACTCGTCGTATTTGTTGTCGTCTTCTTTATAAAAGGTAACTTTCTTGTATTCTTCTTCTTCTCCTCTTCTTTTTTTTCTTCTTCTTCTTCGCGGCGACATTTGGGTTTGTCGTTTTCGCAACATTTGGGTTTGTCGAATTCGCGACATTTGGGTTTCTCGATTTCGCGACATTTCTGTTTTTTTATTTTGCGATATTTGGGTTATTGTTCTTCTTGTTTGTTTGTCAAGTAGAGTTCGTCCCTGGTCTGAGCCAATGTGATATTGTTCATAACTAGTTGTGAGGGATTTAATTGAGAGAGTTAGGATGAAGTGTGGTAGAGATAGGCTGAGTGTAATAGAGTTAATTTGACGTTTGGTAGAGGTAGGTTGTGGTGTAGTAGAGTTATGGTAAAGTGTGGTAGAGATATGCTAAGTGTAATAGAGTTAGTCTGACGTTTGGTAGAGGTAGGTTGTAGTGTAGTAGAATTGGCTTCCGTGTAGCGGAGTTGATTAATGCTTTATGTTATAGTGTAGTAGAGTTGATAGAGTTATGTTTAGTACAGTTATGTTTGGTAAAGTTAGGGGCAAGTTTGGTAGAGTTAGGCGCAAGTGTAGTAAAGTTGGATTGAAGATTACGATGATTTTTGTGGAGATATTTGTAGTGTAGTAGAGTTTATTTGCGTATAGTGGAGTTGGATTTCTAATATTTATCGTTTGTTTTCATCTTTAGATATGGCTGAGAAGAAGTACCCGAGAAGCTTTTCAAACACGGTCTTCCGGTGATGAAGAACCGAAGCATTACTCATTACTGCAATCTTAAAAAAATTAGTAATATGATCAAGGGTATTGGTGAGGATGCATACGTGGACATAAAGGAGAACTCTTGTCTAGGTGTTTTTCAGAAGCTCGCAGACTCCGACTACACGTTTACAAGGAGACATATAGAGTATTTGTTGATGTAGCAAAGAGATATAAGTTTTGTTTGGTCTCAACCTACAAGGTTTTCTCTACTCGAGTTTGTGGAAATAGTGCAGTTTAAATGCGATAACTTTGATGAGTCTACTAATGTGGCAGAGGTTTCCCACAAAGAGCTTTGGGAAGAAATGGGTTTAGGGGTTGGTGAAGGCCCTACATGGGTAGAGTTGAAAGAGGTGTTGGGGGGATGTAGAGGGTGGTCTTCCGAGAAGAGGAAGATGGTAGGCTTGCTAGTGGTTTTACATGTTCGGGTTTATGGTTGTCACGTAAATAGTAGGTATCTTTATGATAGATTCGATTAGTAGAGTTTATTTTGGTGTAGTAAAGTTCAGTTAAGCATAGTAGAGTTTGTTTATAAGTAATAGAGTTCATGTATTAGTAGAGTTCATTTATGTTTAATAGAGTTTTGTTTAGTATATTTTATGTTTACAGTTTAGTGGAGTTCATTTATGTGTAGTAAAGTTGATTGCTGATTTAGTAGAGTTAATTTATGTTTAATAAAGTTGCATCTTCTCTAATACCTGGTACGTCTTAAGCAACTAACTACAAAGCCTTTGGAGATAATGCCTCTTTGGAGATAATGCCTCTTTGGCCAGACGATATTGTAAATCTGAAAGTGGACACCATGCTTGGAGACATACTTGTGTCCAATCTAGAGGAATTCAGCTGAGACATAAGTAATAAGCGGGAGGCAGATTCTTATGTCGAAGAGAGGATGAGCAAGTGTAGTGCTCATTCAAATGAAGCGGTGAAGAAAGTGAAAGAGAAGAAAAAACAGAAGGATGTGGTCAAACATAAGGAGAAAGAGAAAGAGATGGATGACTCCACTACCTTGAAGGATGTGGTGAGAGTCGTTAAAAAGAAAAAAATAGAAGGAAGAGGAGTCGAGACCTTTGCTTGACACTCTTAGAGGTTTGACCAAAGCCTTTGAAGGGATGAGACACGATCACAATGTGTTTGTTGATCGTTTGTTGCGTCTGGAAGAGACCAGGCTGGAAACAAGGGTGGACATGTCCATGTTCTTTGACCGTGTTTTTAGGTTGGAGCATAACACCTCAGACAATACATCCATGCTTGAGAGGATTCTTAGGCTGGAGGAGACAAGGGTGCAACATGTTGTATATATCTTGGTGAAAAAAAAAGGCTGAGAATGAGGATGAGGGTGGAGGTCATATAACTCCACTATATCAAACTCTTGAACCTGTGATTATGTTGTAAACATATAAGGAGATCCAGAGCACGAATTTGCCCCTAAAGATGTGGATCTTAAATCGGTACGTAAGGTTCTATTTGAATGAGACTTACTCTGATTGATTTACCCTATGTACAAACATTTGAATTGTTAACATTACATAATATTTGTACAAACATCATATAAACATAAAGTTGTAGGATGTTAACTTTGGTATAGCTTATTTCTATGGTTTGGTTGAGTTATGCGTATCGTTTTGATATACTCTACCAAACAATTCATGTAATTAATACATGTCTACCAAACCATAAAAATGAATTTACCACTGTTAGCAACTCTACTAACTATCAAGCTGACATAGTAGAGTTACTCTTCGCAGACACCTAGTTGGGAGCGGCCTAGCCTGGTAGACTCAAACTTGGAGAAAACACTAAGTGTAGGTTCAGGTGTTGTCCGTAATACAATTAGGCTAACACCATATTCTCACCTTGATGACACCCAAGTGTCCCAAGCCATCACCAAACATACCATCCCACCCAACCATGTAAACATGTGTTTAATAACTCTTTTTTATAGAGTTGATAATTCTGTTTCATAAGTTTTTTTTGATAGAGTTGACTTTTTTACATATTTTGTAGAATAAATGGGTTATTGAGAGTGAGGAGACATCCGACCCTCTCAGCCCATTATCACGGGTTGTTCAGAATCCAGAGAGAGAAAAACAGTCGAAAGAAGAACCTCTTGACAAGATACCTTACTGTAAGAAACAAATGAAGTCGGGAATGTCACAGCTTGGCGTCATAAACCTGGTGGATTCTCCTGAAAAGGGTAAAAAAACACAGGCGGAGGTAATATGTATGGAAGACGTGTTACCGAGAGAGACTCTGGAACGAGTATGCCTACGTAACTATGTGTTGCATGAATTGTAAGTATCTACTTCCCCTTGACAAAGGGATTATGTTTTACATACAAATTCTTCAATTATTTACAAATTTTTTGTATTAACAAATTGTGTAGGGACATTAAGGTTGACGGTAGCCCGAGTCCAATTGTGAATTTCTATATCCACTTGATCACCCCAAAACAGAGGTGGACTATCGATCAATATGGGTGGCTACATGATATGGTAAGTTCAAATATAGTAGAGTTCAATAATAAATGTATGGTAGAGTTAAGTTTTTTGTAGTAGAGTTCATTTAGAGTATTAGTAGAGTTAAGTTAATGATTGATAAAGTTACATTACTCTTTTTACTACAGCATATGTTGGCCTGTATGAATCTTTTTCGGCAACGATCATTGCAAAATTCAAGCTCATTCAGGAGTCCTCGGATTGCTTTCCTCGATCTGTTGTTTTGTACTTTTTGGTGTCACACGTACACAAGATATTTCATGGGACATGAGGATGATTACTAGTGGTCCAATGGGTTTAAAGATCTCTTCCAAGGCATTCAACCTACCTTTTATGCCACGAACAAGCAATGGATGAGAGTCGTGGATACGATTTATATTCCTCATAACATTAAAAACAACCATTGAGTGACCCTGGAGGTTAATCTGTTATAAGGGCCCATAGACGATCCCGATCCAACATGCAACATCGCTGCTACAATGATAGAGTAATGCAAATAAGTTACTCAAATTCAGTACAATAGAGGTATACTAAGAGTTAGTAGAGTTAAGTTAGAATAGTTTCACTAGTAGTTGCAGTAGAGTTACTTAACGTATAGTAAAGTTCATATACATGTATAGTGGAGTTCATTTACCTTGTGGTATAGTTCATATAACGTATAGTAGACTTCATTTACCTTGTGCTGAAGTTCATTTACCGTATAGTAGAATTCATTTACCTTGTAGTAGAGTTCATTTATCGTATAGTAGACCATTTACATGCTTCTCCTTTTTTTGTAGGCTGTATGCCGTGATGATTCCCAAGATGATTAAGCGTTTCCCAGGCGAGGAGATGCGTCCACACATTAGCACGGCTAAATATAAAATTTATCTTGTTATTAAGGGTGTACCACGTAATAAACAGTCAGGCGACTGTGGCGTGTACGCTCTCAAGATGATCGAGTGTTTGGCCCTTGGATGCAACTTCAAAGGTCTTAATGATGAGTACATCAATCTCTCTCAGCTGAAATACGCCATTGAATTCAGAGAGGAAATTCTAGTGGAGGAGTCAATTGCTTACGCTGATCCAGGCCCAGAACAATTGTGTGATAAGGGTGCCCTCATGACAGCCTCCCAAGATCTCCTGCTAGATTGGTAGATTTGTATAGTCTTAGTTTGTATAGTCTTGGAGTAATAGCTTGGCAGATTTGTATAATCTTAGTTTGTATAGTCTTAGAGTAGTATATTGTATAGTCGTAGTTTAAACCCACATGTTTTAAAAACATGTTATCGCAAAGAGGCGATTTTTCTACTCTTGAAGGGCCAATATTACTTGGTCTACCATTCGAAAGACTATACGTGAACTAACTCTACCAAACAAGAATTTTTGAAAGACCATACGTGAACTAACTCTAACGAACAAGAATTAACTCTACCATATTGATGTTAACTCTACTAAATAAGGACAAAGTCTTCTACAAGAGTTAACTCTACTATTCAAGAATGAATGATTTCACTACATGTACGGGCATTGTGACCTAGTTGCTTAAATTTAGAACAAGCTACAACTTTCCTTGGACATTTTGCAGGTTGTAAACACTCGAATCAGCTCTTTATCCTTGATTTCTTTGGCCTCCCTGGTTGTTGACGCACGTGTGGCGGATTGCACACTTTTCGACTAACATCCAACGGAACGGGAATTGCAGCATCCCTAGAAAAAATACTACCAGAGTATGCGTTGTACAGGAAGGTCGTGTGATAGTATGGAGGCGTAAGTTGAATTGTTGGCCTTCTCCAAGCTTCAGCAACGGCAATGGCATGCACACAAGAAATTGTATCGACCTTATACCGCTTGCAGGAACACGTCTTCTCAGTCAAATTGACCAAATGGGAAGATTCAGATCATGTAACAACAACATGTGTTCGTCTATGTCTTGCACGTTATACTGCCTAGCTTCCTCGACCCTTGTCTGTCATTTAACAAATAAAATGTCAACTCTACTACGAACAAATTAACTTTACTAAGGCATTGTTAACTCTACTACACGAGTGTTAACTCCACTACAGATGTGTTAACTATATTATTGAAGACTAAACGATCTCTATTATGAGAAGATAAACTCTACTAAATCAGTGTTAACTCTACTACATGAGTGTTAACTCCACTACAAACGGGTTAACTCTACTACGAATAAACTAACGACAGTGCTAACTCTACTACATGAGTGTTAACTCCACTTCAGATGGGTTAACTCTACCATTAAGAGCTTCTCAACAGATGTTGTTAGAACACTATATGTGAAAGTAGTCTTTGTTTTCCTCTTCACGAACCAACGTGTTACCATCGCCCTAATTGCATCTACAAGCTGCACAATGCGGAAAGTTCTTGCCTCTAATAAGGCATGGTTGATTGATTTTGCAATGTTCAATGTAGTGAAATTGTATCTGTTTCCAGGAAAGTAAACTCGACTCCTCACCCGCACGTTAGCTTTTATCAAGTATGCATGACGCTTTGGATCTAACACCTGAATCTGAGCAAATTTAGCGTTGAACTCATCAACCCTAAAAGCAGTGGCAGCTTTCTTGACCAACTTAAAGGGCACCCCCTCTAAATTTTGACAAAATGTTCTTACGTAGATGGTAGGTGCAAATACCCTGAGAAGAAAGTGGGTACACATTCTTTATGGCTTTAGCAATGGATTTGTGCTTATCTGATATGATGGCAAATTTTTTGTCATTAGGGATCACACGGTTGAGCTGTCTAAAAAATCATTCCCAAGATTCGTCATTCTCGGTATCAACCACATCAAAAGCCATAGGAAATATGTTAAAGTTACGGTCTTGCATGGTAGCAGTTACTAGAGTACCTTTATACTTCCCTTGCAAAAATGTACCATCAACAACAACGAGCTTCCTCATGTACGAAAAACCCCTAATACTTGCATCAATGGCTATGAATAGAAACTTGAATCTGTCTTGCCCGTCTACTTTGAGCTTTATTAGGGTTCCAAGATTCGCTCTTCTAATAGCAAACAAGTACGACAAAAGTTCTTGGAAAGTACTTTCAGAAGTTCCTTTAACTAGGGCTCGTGCTTGGCTTAGAGTACGATGTATTTTCCAGTATTTCAGCTGAATAAATTGTAAGTATGACGACGTTAACTCTACTATGAATGATGTTTAACTTCACTACGAGGACATTTAACTCTACCATGTAAAAATTAACTCCCCCATACCATACCGACGTTTAACTCTACTATACAAGTTTAACTGACTACATTAACTCCAATACAAGGAAGACTAACTCTACTATTTCCACCTTAACTCCACTACGAGGAATTTAACTCTACTACAGACGATATACCTCAGATGTGACTACATTAACTCCACTACAAGGACAATTAACTCTACTACTTCAACATAACTCCACCATACTGATATTTAACTCTACTACAAGGAAGATTAACTCTATTATTCCCACACTAACTCTACTACAATAAGATTAACTCCACCATGCCGAATTACGTTATATGAAGTTTGTACCTTTAGACCGAATCACTTGTTCATTGAATCAGCAACGTGTCGAGGAAGAACAAACTGCCTAATTCCACCTACGAATGCGATGTATAACCATCCTAAGACTCCAGTAGACGCTTGTCGTGCACGACCTAATCTCTCTGTAACAGAACAACTATGTTTTCCCCAATACTTCTAGACAAAGAAACAACCACCATCGTCAATAGGTGAAGCTCGCACTCTCCACTGACAGTTTGGTACCCAATATTTCACATCAAACACTGTCTTCGATGAAGCCACAACATCGAAGTTAAACCTTTGTAAGACAGAAAGAATCTTTAGTCTCATCACGAGTTCTTTTTTGATGAATATCGTTACCCAACAACCAATGCTAGTGCTGTCATTTCTATGTCCAAATACTCAGCCTTCAAATCAGACCCCATTGCTTTCTCCGAGAGGTTTTTCTTCTCTTCTTCCTTCGATTTTCTACGAACACTAATATAATCTTCATCATCTGAGCTTACGCCATCCATATCATCGCAACAGCCGAATCTGAATTTCGCATCTTCGTCCTCAGCATGTTCAGGTTCGTGTTTTACATTTTCCAGCATACACTCATTGTTTGGTCCACCTTTACTAAACACCAGATCAACTACACCACATTTTTTACCAACTCTACTAAAAGGGCCATCTCTACTAGACAAAGGATCAACTCTATTACACTAAGGGTCAACTCTATTATACGAGGCATTCCCACTTACAATGGAATTTCTTGTCGCATACGAGATCTAGTGGAAATCTCTACACATAGATGCATTGCTTCTTTACAAAATTGTTGCACAAACACTTGCAATTGTCTTTCGTTACTTACAAATACAAGGGGAGTATCTTGTGGTAGTGAATGAATGACTACATTTGGCTTGTAGCTTAATTTTTACCTCATGACATTGTTGATCCAAACCAAAATTGGCATAATTATAAACCATCTCCAGAAATTCTTCGAGCCTTAAATCTTTACCAATGCCTATGATCTAACACCCATAGGACTGGTCCACCAAAAAAATCCATCGACTTTCTTTAAAAATCAAAATCCCACAAACCAAACTGATTTGATCCATAGATCCAAACAGAAAAAGCCAATAAACACTACAATGAAGTACGTAAAAGATGAGCTAATAACTGAGGGGTAAATTCATAATTTAAACTGTACTACGGACGTTGTCTAGGTCTTCAAAATCAACTCTACTACAAAGGTCAATAGCTCTAGTAAGCACTCTTTAACTCTACCACTAGTTAAACTTCTTAACTCTATCATGCACGGATTTTTCGCACAACCCAAATCTACTATGTGCACTTAAACTCTACTACGTTAGGTTAGTAGACTTGATTAAAGCATGAAAATCAACTCTACTACGCATAAATTCTAACTCTACTATACACGAGTTTTAATTCATGTCAACTCGACTGAACACATTTTAATTCATGTCATTAATGACATTTTCATAAATATGTTTTTTCTTTACTCATTAGAAAATGGCAAAACGGTATATATATAACTAAAAAAACTATTATACTAATTTTCAAATATTTACTCTATTTAAATAATTAACTCTTACTTTCACCTTAATTTAGCATATCACCCTAATTAATGAGATGTCAAGAAAAGATAAAAAAGCTTAATTCACTTACACCACATACATTAACTTTATATGTATATAAATTCCCTAAATTTATAGGGTGTCGTTTAAATCCCTTTTAACATGAATAGCTCCCTCTCTGGTTGTAAATTATATCTGGTTATATTTTCACGAAACAAAAAACATGTTTACCAAGAAACAGTTAGTATCTCAAGAATATTTTAAACCAGTATATATAGTCGTGCGTGGTTTGAGATGTTTGGAAATTTAAGTTATTGATCGATTTTAATTAGTAAATTGATAAAAGTTAAATCTAAAGTGAAAAGAAAATACAGTTTGAACCAGATATATATATATATATATATATATATATATATTATGAATTCAATTTAGGATTTGGAAAATCATAGAGGAAGCTTCCCGTTCTTTGCTTCAACTTTTAGATGTTTTTTCTCATAAGCAATTTAATTTAGCTTTAGCCTTTAGCAATTTTTCATCATTTTCTTGTATTTTCCATGGAATTTCCTTTGAATGTCTTAATCTTACTTTTTCTATTTTATTCTCTGATCAAAGATTTATTCTTTTTCCAAAGAGAACTTTCTCATTGTAGATTTGATACACGAAACTTCCTCATTTTTTCCATATTTATTTCTAATTCTGATCACATTTAATTTTTTGTGAAAAAACAAAAAATATTTACTTATTTAGGATAGTAGCAATTATTGGTGTAACCACTCATCCCATTGGTACATATAATTCTCATATAACATCACGTCAACTACTGTACATATTTGATTCATGCATCACTACCTTTCTAAATACCCAAATGTTGAACTCTATAAACCAATTTGAATAGATTATTTTAATCGTATTAATGTCATTATTCAACATTGTTCAAAACCATATTATTGCAGCGGTTTCTACAACTTCAACGATTTCGAATACACGGTTCACATATATATATATATATATATGTGGAGTGAAAGAGAGAGAACATAGAGTTATAATACTATAATCTATATATTTATTCACAAATGAAAATGAAGTGTGATCATAATGACATAAAAATGTAAAGAACTGAGTATAGTACAAGCCCAACATGGTACAGACAATATCCTAAGTGCGAGGATACATGATCCATGTCTTGTAGTATATTGATGAGCCCCGCTTATTAAATAGTCCTTTTGGAGACTTATATTGACGTAAAAGTTGTCAGAACAACTTGACGATGACTACTTACATAAGGCTTTTCTTTTGGAAACATGCATTGACATGAGTCTCCTACTTTCGATCTGTAGCATTTAACAACAGCCAAAACAAGGTACTTATTAGGTCCTCATGAAGTTCTGTAATGACGACATGTAGTGTGCGGAGTCTCCTGTTTTCTTTCCTTTCAAATAAGATAGCTAGATACAATCATCAAGTACCAACTTGTTGATATAGATCATTAAGACACTCGGAAAACCTGTATCTAGTTATACACATAATGAGATCTTGTTGATATATGAATAATACAAAACATGTGTAATTGTTCACAATGACTAACACTAAAATCTTAGTTGGCATGGTGCGATCATACCAACACTAATGATTGGATCCCATCAAACTATGTAACTAAACTTAATTGGGTGAAATTGGTGACCTTCCGGGTTGTTTTTGCGGTGCATCCTTTTTTATTTCAGATTTTTATCCCAAAAAAGTTATTAATTGTATTTATGATTTTTCGATAGTATCTATGTATAAAACAATTATCATCTAGGTGTAGTTAGATCTCACTAATAATGTTTGTTCGTAGGTAGACAATTTCTCCGTACATACCAACCAGAGTCGTGCCAACATTAACAGATATCATAAACGAAAAAGAAAAAAATGCCCTTATCAACAATAATAAAAACTACAAAACTAATAACTATCTTCATATAAAAAAGTTACAAGAAAATAAAATAAAATTAGCAAATAAAATATAAGTTACAAATATGTCCACAAAAAAGATGACCAATTTTTTTAAGAAAAATTCAAGTTCATTTTGTTTCAATAAATATGATAATTAAATATTTGCGTACAATAGTTGAACAAGTTAGAGAATGTTTAGCATTGACACATTAAACTATTAAATT
>JAKUCM010003309.1:0-35133 GCA_023374145.1 Lepidium sativum
AGAGAGAGATGGATGGCTATAAAAATAATGAGTTGAGATAATACTTTCATGTATTTTCTTAACCTTCCACAAATAATTTGTTTTTGTTTTCTAGCGCTTTATCATGACACTTAAATGCTCATTTAGAATATTCGGCTTATGAATCTGGCCAAGAAAATTCAGAATGTCAAGTCCTTATATCATACTATTTAGGGTAATCTGTTTAATTATACCCCATAGCTTTTATATAGCTATAAATATATCTAAACATTGAAGCGCTTGTTAATTGCACACAAAACAAAAATTAAAATTTTAATTTCACAAACTATCATATATAGTATTAGGAACACCGAAAATTTATTTTTCTTTTTAATTACATACAAATACAAAAGTAAAATCTTTATATCACCATTATTATTACCAATAGGTGGAATTAGACCGATCACCACTATTATCACATAATTACATGTATAGCAGTTATTTCTTAAAAGAATCAGTGTTCTCTGATCTCTATGATCCTTTATGAATTCAACAGAATTATATTTTATAATTTTTGTTTTGAGGGAGAGATGAAGATTAGATTTAACTAATTGGCTTATCGGCATACATATGGATGGAACCTTTTGTTGGACGTTTTCCTGTTTGCTATCCTTCAATCCGGTTTGTCTTGTCGGAAAGATGAGGCTCTGTTTCTAAAGAATCTGTCCAGATTTAAGAGCAGCGTCTGAACTGGTAAGCTGTGTTGCTGCAGTATAATCGAGTTTTGTTATATGTAGTTGATAGAAACCAATTATAATTTATAGATTGAAAATCTATTACTATTTGTATATATGTGTGGTAATTAATGTGACCTGCAAGAAATTGTAACTATTACATTTTAGAGAGAGAGTTACGTATATTGGGCTCTAGCCCATTAATTAACACAACTTAATGTGATTAAGTGAAGGATACGCTTTCACATGATAGTATGTATCTCTATATATAAGATGTGAGTTGTATAACGTACTCAAATGACAAAACAGAGAAACAACACACAAAATAACCCTAAACGTACGTGACGAACCATTCGTCAAGAGTAGAAGAGATATTGATCTCAACAACACTAGCATCTCGTTCTGATCTAGTTTATGTGCGTTCTGATCTAGTTTATGTGCGTGTGGATAAAGACACTATATTTAGAATGCTAAAACAATCTCGATTCACTCATTCGTTCTGCTCTAAAACTTCAAAGTATAACTATAATTATCGATCCGGCTGTAATTGTATTTGCATAATTCTGTTTTGATTTTTACTCGTTAATTATTTGGTGTTGCAAAACTTGTTTGTTTTCCTTCAATTAGGACAGCCGGATAAGAGATTTACGAGTTGGCCACAAGAAGCGGAACCGTTGGAACCATCCCAGGGGTTTGGTTGCGTGCACCACAACTAGTTCTCACCAATGACACAGCTAAGACCTTATTCGTTAAATTCAAAAAGGCTACTCTGGCTACTTACTGTATACTGATTCTACTTCTCGGATTGAGAAGCTAGGTCTTTAATTAAGTCTCAGTTCTACTCGTCAACTAATCAAAATCATGTTAATGTAAAGCCTGAGACTCGTAGATGGCCAAAAATAATGGGTTGAGAGCTGCTTTATTATGACACTGGCCGGGGACATCAATTAGCCAGCTAACTAGAAAATAATAACAATACAATTCTAATTATGATATATATACACTTAAAAGAATCACTATCTACTTCCTCTTACTTGCTATATAAGATGTTAAACAAATATTCCAATATTTTTTGTATGTTATATATAATGTTTTGAATGGTTTAATGCCAAATTCTAATGCATTGGATATATTATGCTGATTAGCTGTACTAGTCTATGATTGATCCAGTTATATTAAACTAATATCATATGCTAATGTGTGAATCTATATATATATAAGATTATAAGTGATTTATTTCTCTTAATATAACTATATATACAATAACAATTCCAAAGACATTTCAGAATGCAAGTCTTTATTTTTATATATTTGTTCTGAATTATTCACTTATAGTTACATATTTTTACTGTATTTAAACCAAATTTGTGCTTATGATCCTTTGTGAGCTCCCAAAATCACATTTCTTTGGGAGATTGATCTCTAATTGACTTATTCGCATACATGATTGTACCTTTTTTATTGGAAGGTTTTCTCTTTACTAAACCTATGCATAATATCCAACACCCGAACCCAATCTAAAATACCTGAAATCGAACAGAGCCGAACAGAAATCTATAAAATATCAGAACGGGTTTTATATTATGAAATTATGGGTACCCGAACCCGATCAGGTAATACCCAAAATATATAATATATTTACATAAATATTTATATATAATTACACAAATATTTAAAATTATAATTACAAATCTAAATAAACTAATTAATTTATAATCAATATAACAAAATAAAACTAAAATATTAAATATTTTAATAAGTTATAATTTTAAGCATGTTTTTTAAACATATTCTGATAAAAAAAATTAGTTAAAAAAATCGGATATTCGAACCCGACCTGAACACGAACCGTAATCTAATACCCGAACCCGACTCGAACCCGCGAAAATACTCGAACGGTCTTATATAGACAAACTGAAATATCCAAAACTCGAAAGACCCGACCCGATAGGGTCCGGGTACCCGAATGCCCAAGCCTACTCTTTATCCTTCAATTCAACACAAAAGGAGTAGTTCCGATATGTATTGTTAATTGTAGTATTATTTATGTAGAAAAAGTTAATCTGTTAAACTAGTCCTAGGCATTTTACCCGAAATTCAAATTCAAATCCGACCTAAAGTAAGAGAAATTAAACTTAACCAGATCCGATAAAATACCCAAACTTATTTAAAACATGGCGTTTATGTATCCGAACTGAATCGAGAGCCAAACGGATAGTCAACATATCTGAAATCAAATTATATTTTAAAATAATATATGTGTATATATATATATATATTAGTTATCTAGATATTTATAATTATAATTGTGAATATATTAATGAATTTGATTCAAAACAACAACGAAAATGAGCTAAAATATTCATTTTTAGTTAAATTATGATTTTTTAAGAACTTATAAAAGTTTTAGATAAAATACTTGAACCTGATCTGAAATATATTGAGCCGAATCCCATCCGAAACTTTAAAATATCTGAATGGATTTTATATGTCTAATCTCAAAAATCTGAAAAACTCGAGTACCTGATCGAAATAGGATATTGCAATGTCCATGACTAAGCTAAACTAAGCTAACTAGCAAAGCTTCCACTCTTCTTTTTCTGTATTGACACCTTTTTACTTGGCCCTTTCGTTCCATTTCTTGATTCTTCTCAGCTTTCTGCATTTTCTTTTCTTATTTTGTCTTTTTGACCCAGAAAAATACTAGTTCTTTTTCCCTCTTGTTGGTTGTTTTTATTCTAGAGATTTGGAATTGTGGTCCCTCTTTTGTTATCTGCTAAACGTGGTAGAAATCGTTTGGTTTTCTTTTCTTGGTTCTTGTCTTTAGTATCTTTAAGGTTATAATAATGTTGATTCACTCTACTTTAAAACCTTGTCCTTCTCCCATCTATTGATCGTTCTTTCTTCAGCTCTATATGCAAGTTCACATGGACCATTATGCATGGTTCTCTTATCGAAAATCGAAGCTTGATGATGGTGATGGACCATTGCGCTTGTTCTTATATATAAAGCCAACCTATCACGGGAATAATAGAACGGGACGTGAAGAACAATGCAAGAAATATTCAAAGCTGCTGAATAAAGGGATTAGTCTTTTATTTTAACTGCATGCCTACACGTGGTTTTAAATTTAACAGAAGAAACTTCCATTAAATACGAATAGAATGTGTTTGCTCTCTACAATCCACCTCATTCAAACAAGAAAAACATAAGAAAAACACCAAACCCTCAAAAGACTAACCATAATCACAATGACTTCACCATTCACATTGGTTTCCTTTCTCATCACTCTCCTGTTGGCTGCAGCTGTCTGCATCCAAGGAGTATTGGTGAATGACACCGACGGAAATCCAGTTACGACCCATGACCAATACTTCATCCAGCCGGTTAACAATGGAGTTGGTCTTTTCCCATTTCCTACAATATATATATGTCCATTTCGCATCGCCCTCCTACCGTCTGTAACAGGCCCACCAGTTAGCTTCTCGTTTATACCGCCTTGGATAAAAAAAACTGTCGTGGATACATATTCCCAAGTAACCATCGAGTATAAGCCCCAGTTTTGGCCGCTCTGCACCAATTCTACCAAGTTTTGGACAGTTGGTGTATCCTCATCACCTTCCGAAGAACCTGCGATTCTCGTCAGTGGTCAGCCGACAAGAACAAATAGCTGGTTTCAGATTAGGACAGCTGGAGCAAACACCTACGAATTGGCTACCAAAAATGGAAGCATTGGAACCATTCCAAGGTCTTGGTGGGTGATTCCACCACGACTAGTTCTCACCAATGATCCGGCTAGGATTTTATTCGTCAAATTCAAGAAGCTTGATGCTGCTACTACTGCTACTTACTGAGTCTACTTCTCGGGTTGAGAATTTACGTCTACAAATGTTTCCTTTCTACTACTCAACTAGTCACAATCATGTAATCTAAAGCCTGAGACTACTCGATGGCCAATAATAATGAGTTGAGATTATACTCCGCAAGTATCTTATGAACATTTTCATATATATATTTTTAGTCAAGTGGTTGAATTTCTATGTAAATAGTTTTCTCCACTTGAATTCAAGTCTGAAACATCGTTTAGCTCGGCAGATATTGTTCCACATCTGGGTGTTTGGATTATGAATTATACCATCTATGAAATTTTTGACAAAAAAAAATCTCAAAATTATTTAGTGTCATATTTTAAATTAGAAATAGGATTATACACAGTGTGGGATTTGATATTTTGAATATTATTTTCAAGATGTTGTTTTAGAGGCTCAAAATCCGAAGTGAAACCAATATAAATTAGAAGAACCGAACCCGAACCCAAACCCGAAAAATATTCCAATGACTCCTAATTCTATGTATTTGAAAAACCGAACCCAAACCCAAACCAAAATCAAATCAAAAACTAAATTTTAGTTTTTCTATTAAATTTTTAAATTTTTGATTTTTATACAAAAATACTCAAACTCTATCTATACCGAATCCAACTCTATCCGAAAAATAAAAATATGAGAATAAGCCTTACACCAAATTACTTATTAGAATAACCTAACTTGACGAATTACCAGAATGTGTCCTAAATTATGTATCAGAAAATTGAATCGGAACTGAATCAATAACAAAATATGTAACCGACATACTTTTGAAAAAACTAGTTTTGTTAGAAGTTTTTTAAATTTTTTTTTGTTAATATTGAATTTTAATATAAAAATATGTAACAAAATCTACATTACGCCTATTTCTAAGGGTAATTATAAACCTTAGGTCAATTTTACCCTATAGTTTATAACAAATCCAAAATGAAAGTGTCTTCCATTTTACCCTTATATAATTACATGCTTTACGGATAATTAAGAAGAAAAAAAAATGTGTTCTCTAATTTTAGGCTTATAATCTTTTGTGAACTCCCAAAATGATACTTTTGTTTTGAGAGAGAGAAAGATTGGACTATCACTAATTAGCTTATTAGCATACATGGATAGAAACCTTTTGTTGGAAGGCTTATTTGTTTTCGATCCTCAAATTGGGGTTGTCTTGTCGGTAAGATGAACAGCGTGTGAATTGGTAAGCTGTGTTGCTGCATTCTCCGGAGGTTTTGTAGACTTTTGTTACTCATCCAACCATTACTTTTTTTTATGAGTTGATTACCATGATATGCTAGAATGGTTTGATTCAAGTTGTAGAAGAACGAGTTTGAACTATTATAATTTGGGTTTTTGCTACATTTGAAGATTACACTTTCATTGTCATTCCGTTCAAGACTTCGTTTTAGATTTTAAGCTTTAAAGAAAGATCATTGTACTCTCCAACTTTTGAGAAGAATTCTGAATCCTTACTCTATTTGATTTCAATTTGACTATCATGATTGTTAATTCATCTTCCTTATTAATTAATTTATGCAATGTTTGAGTAGTTCTCTATTTAAGTTTAGAGTTTAGGGATTTTCTGGATAAATAAGTTAGGTCTAAATATAATTTGTAGATTGTGTTCTTCATCGAACGTTGATTTCAATGTTTAAATTAGATTAATCATCTTGCTTATGATCTTATATTGTTTAGTGCACCAAAAATGTTTGATTAAATGTTTGAGAGAACTTAGATAAGCAAATTGTTCTTAACCAATGAAATAAGATGTCAAGGCAATTTGTGAACTTATCGAACTTTATTGTTAATGCGTATATAGAATTGTAGGTTCAAACGACAGTTTAGAATCCTAGGACGCTATATATATATAGTAGTCGACACCACGATAGTGGAGTTTGCAATACAATAGTGTTTCAAGCTCAACCATGGCAGCTATAGAGTCATACATCAATATGATGATATGGGAGAAGTTGATTTTGTCTAAGAGGGTTTAGAAAAGTCTGATGAGGAGATGGAGATCAACTATGTGAGTGATGGAAGTTTCACGTAGAATAGAGGTTTCGTGCAAAACACGAGATTCAATCTTTCTAATCTTTCTTACAAGAGCGCGAATGTTGAAAATTCTCATGATCAGTTTTATCCCTCACAAAGGGTAGCATAATCTTCACAGTTTTAAAGAAAAACATTGGTGCAAACTTCGGGCTTCGTACAAACTTTGGGCCACATTAAGAACTTTGAGGAGATTGGCACCACCATGGACTCTAATGAAGTCCTTGTGGACTATATTAAGTGCAATTTCTTCCATTTCTCTTTGGTTGATAAGGAGTTGAGATGGTTGAAGCCTCCATTAGCAGGATCATTGAGGACTTAAGATCAAAGTAGAGCTGCATTTCTGGATCACTTCTACACCAAGTCCAAGACTATTACATTGAGAAACAAGATCACCATTTTTCACCAGTATGTTGGTGAGTCCTTTGTGAGGCATGAGAGAGATTCAGTGAGTGCGAAGAGAATGTTCACACCATGTGTATACTAATGAGCAGATACTCAACATTTTCTATGGAGGAATCGAGTAGGACGACATAAACTCCCTTAGTTCTGCTAGAAATGGAGATTTCATGAGAAATACTAGGCATGAAGTAAATTCGGGTAACCGATGTCCAAAGTATGATTGATCTATACGCAATAAACACCTTGAGACTTAGAATATAAACGAATTGGCTGCCAAGTTGGATATGTTGAGAAATGTTGCTTTTGTCCAGGAGGGTTTAGAAGATTCTGATGAGCAGATGGAGATCAACTATGTGAGTGGTGGAGATTGTACGCAGAAAAGAAGATTCTTGAAAAATATGAGATTGAATCCCTCTAATCTCATGAGCACAAATGCTGAGAATCTCCAAGATCATTTTTATTCCTCATTAGGGGTAGCACAAACTTCACAGTTTTAGAGAAAAACATCGGTGCAGAATTTGGGCTTCGTGCAAACTTCGGGCATCGTGCGGAATCAGAGACAAAAGAATCACATTCAGATTTTTCAGAAGTAGTTCATGTAGAATTTGGGCACTGGATAGAGTTATCAGAAATATTTCATGAAAATCTCGGGACTGAGCAATTTTCAGCCCAACTTCCGACCGTTTCAGCAGCAACCTGCTTAGCTCCTTCAACAACTCACATGATGAGATCAAGGCTCTTATACATCAACTTCTTCAGAATCTGCAGAAATCCTCATTGGAGGTCCATGCAAAAGTGGGTGACATGTACAACAATTTCAATAGCAAGTATGAGGTAGTATGCATATATATGCAAAAGTTAAACTTCTGAAGCAATTCAGATACCTTACTGAGCACTACCACGCAAGAATGAGAAGAATCCCATAGATTGTAATGCCATATGGGACAAATATATCTGTATGGTTGTTGGTTGTAATATAGGAGACGGCAGGAGATGTAGCGATTGGTTTGATAATTGGTCCGAGTTAGGACCATAAATTGAGTTGGTAGGTGAGGAGGGTCCTAGATTTTGAGAGTCATTTCGTTTCTTGTTGTTTCACTCAGCAAGTTGGTAGTTTATTTTAATATGTTCGCCCCTAATTTTAATTTAAAAACATATTATGTAATGAAGATATGGAGTGTCGTATAAAATATATATGTAAGTAACATATTCTGCAACTAAACTCAATTTGGAGTGAATGTATACAGGATAATTACTAAAAGTTGGTAATCATAAAAGTTGATATAGGAAGGAAATGTATACAGAATAATTACTGTAACATTTCTTCCTATATCAACTTTTATGTAATTACAATATTAATTAAAATATATATATTTGGAAAAATGGTTAAATGCACTTTGTAGTTTTTTTTTTCCATTGGAGTTTGAATCAAGGTAGTGAGGTAATCATGCATTCTAAGCCTAAGACTCGTTGTTCACCTTTGCAATTTGTATTATTGTCATATATTTACATGTTTAATATATATTTTTTGAAAAAGCTGTGTTTTTTTTTTTTTTCTGATAATCAAAAAATTTCAGACCAAGATCCATACATCCTTTCAGGACGAGACTCAAACCATTTGATTGACGCAAACCCATTCATCTGAGTCTTATGATCCTTTGTGAATTCCCAAAATTATAGTTTGAGAGAAAAATTGAACTTCACTAGTTGGCTTATTGGCATACATGGATGTAAACATTTGGTGGAAGGTTTTTTGTTTTCAATTCTCCAATCCAGGTTGTCTTGTCGGATATGATCGATCTATACGCACTAAACACCTTGAGACTTATAATATAAACGAATTGGCTGCCAAGTTGGATATGTTGAGAAATGTTGCTTTTGTCCAGGAGGGTTTAGAAGATTCTGATGAGCAGATGGAGATCAACTATGTGAGTGGTGGAGATTGTACGCAGAAAAGAAGATTCTTGGAAAATACGAGATTGAATCTCTCTAATCTCATGAGCAAAAATGCTGAGAATCTCCAAGATCATTTTTATTCCTCATTAGGGGTAGCACAAACTTCACAGTTTTAGAGAAAAACATCGGTGCAGAATTTGGGCTTCGTGCAAACTTCGGGCATCGTGCGGAATCAGAGACAAAAGAATCACATTCAGTTTTTTCAGAAGTAGTTCGTGTAGAATTTGGGCACTGGATAGAGTTATCAGAAATATTTCATGAAATTCTCGGGCCAGAGCAATTTTCAGCCCAACTTCCGACCATTTCAGCAGCAACCTGCTAGCTCTTTCAACAACTCACATGATGAGATCAAGGCTCTTATACATCAACTTCTTCAGAATCTGCAGAAATCCTCATTGGAGGTCCATGTAAAAGTGGGTGACATGTACAACAATTTCAATAGCAAGCACGATATAGTATGCATATATATGAAAAAGTTAAACTTCTGAAGCAATTCAGATACCTTACTGAGCACTACCACACAAGAATGAGAAGAATCCCATAGATTGTTATGCCATTATGGGACATATATATCTGTATGGTTGTTGGTTGTAATATAGGAGACGGCAGGAGATGTAGCGATTGGTTTGATGATTGGTCCGAGTTAGGACCATAAATTGAGTTGGTAGGTGAGGAGGGTCCTAGATTTTGAGAGTCATTTCGTTTCTTGTTGTTTCACTCAGCAAGTTGGTAATCATATAGTTTCTTTTAATATGTTTGCACCTAATTTTAATTTAAAAACATATTATGTAATGAAGATATGGAGTGTCGTATAAAACACATATGTAAGTAACATATTCTGCAACTAAACTCAATTTGGAGTGAATGTATACAGGATAATTACTGTAACATTTCCTTCCTATATCAACTTTTATGTAATTACAATATTAATTAAAATATATATATTTGGAAAAATGGTTAAATGCACTTTGTAGTTTTTTTTTTCCATTGGAGTTTGAATCAAGGTAGTCAGGTAATCATGCATTCTAATTCTTAGCCTAAGACTCGTTGTTCACCTCTGCAATTTGTATTATTGTCATATATTTACATGTTTAATATATATTTTTTTGAAAAAGCTGTGTTTTTTTTTTGCTGATAATCAAAAAATTCCAGACCAAGATCCATACATCCTTTCAGGACGAGACTCAAACCATTTGATAGACGCAAACCCCTTCATCTGAGTCTTATGATCCTTTGTGAATTCCCAAAATTATAGTTTGAGAGAAAAATTGAACTTCACTAGTTGGCTTATTGGCATACATGGATGTAAACATTTGGTGGAAGGTTTTTTGTTTTCAATCCTCCAATCCAGGTTGTCTTGTCGGATATGAGGCTTTGTTTCTAAACTATCTGTCCAGATTTGAGAGTAGCGCTTGAACTGGTAAGCTGTGTTACTGCAGTCTCAGAATCATTCATAAATTGATTCAGTTATCCCTTGATCTCATTTTGAAATCTTGCTTTTTCCCATGAATTATATGATCGAAATGCATAGTCTAAACCTACGTATACGAATCCTTACTAAACCCAAAATGATCATTGTCAACTATTGAGATAAAGATATGTAAAACTTTGTAAACTTGGGCATATTTCCATATTCTAATATTTTTGGGTTTAAAGGCATGCATTCTAATCATGTATATATATTTGCACCTATCGTTATCAATACACAACTTTTTCTCAAATCTCTACATGGTCTCAGAGTATACCATAATTCTCGACTTCTATCTTTCATTTTCTTCTTCACGCCATGTCTAATTCATCCGTCAACACCACTACTCTCCCAGTTTTTCCTTATACTCTCTATCCTTATGATAATCCGGGATCCCTTATTATTCGTGTTGTTTTTCATGATGATAACTATAATGAATGGACCGCATTCTAATTCTCTACAAGTAAAACAGAAGATCAGTTTCATTAGTTAATGATCCATTATGAAAGTAACTATTGAACCCAACCTCTCTCTATTGACAACGGAAAACTTTATGATTGTGGGGTGGATAAGAATATCGATTGATCATGCGATTCCCTCCACCGTGACTCATGTTCCAGATGCTTACAGACTTTGGGAGTCTGTTAAGCATCATTTTTCCGTCGAGAATGTGGTTCGACAACACTTAATGATAGACCAAATTTAAAACTACAAACAAGGAGGGCAGTCTGTAATATATTACTTTGGCCGTCTGATTAGATACACAAACTATTTAGATACACAGAAAAATTAAAATCTTTTTCTTTTCTGATTAATTTTTTTTTGTCAACTAGTCTACTGGTTTTTAAATCTTTTCCTACTACTGCATGTAGGGGGGTTCGATCTCTGGTGCCTTGAGGATTTGTAAAGTGACTAAGGCCACCTGTCCTTAGCCTTTTCTGATTCATTATATAATATGCTTTTTATTATTTTCATTTTTGTAAAATGTTTTCTATGTTTCTATTTAAAGTTTAGATGCATTTGATATAGGAAAATTTTAGAGAATGACTATAACTTTTCGTATAATTGGCGAAGTAACCATCCTTTGTAGCATAGAGTTTTGTTACACTTTTATAACCAATATACCCTTATACTTATTTCTTCTTTATTCTCTCTTATTTGCAACTTGTTTATCTGCAACTTTTTCTCCAAGACAACAACCTCTCTCTAGATTATCCATTATCTTCATTTTTTCAGTTTCTCGACACTGATTCTAAAATTCGGTAAGGATCTTCATGTTTTTTACTTCTATTTTCCCTAATTTTTCATCTACAACTTAATCTACGGGTTTTCCCTTTTGGTTTTACAATTTTCCTATTTCTAGATTTGATTTCTTTCTTTGATACTTTGTTTTCGCGAACATGCGTTTCAATTTCAGATATCTATTTTGAGTTTGCATAAAATTGTACTTTAAAGTCTCTTGTTTTTTATTCTAGGGTTTAGGGTACATATTTTGGAGAGGAAAAATCAGCATAAATATGTACATATGTATATAATTGCTTACACATATAAACTCATGATTTTAATTATCATGTTTGATTGGTTAGATAGAGCGATTCCATATTTAACTTTTACGTACCTAACTAATATACTTTTACGTTTATGATTTGTTTTATGCATCTAAGGCTTTGATTGGTTATGCTTTTTATTGAGCATAATATTTTTGTAGGAACCAATCATATTTGAGAATTTTGAAATAAATAAATATAATCGGTTCCTAAAAGAGTATTATGCTACACAAAAACATTACCAATATAGGCCTAACTAATTTGCTAGGCTGATATATTTTCTAAAAATTGTTATCAGTACGTTAACTTTATTTTTGTGACCATCTAGTGTTTGTATTTTTTTTAATTTTTTTTATCATGGGCCTTCTTCATAATAATTGTTGTAACTTTCCTGCTGTTTGTCATCACCACCCCAAAATAAGTTGCTCCACCTCAAGAAGTCTACTATTTGAAACATCATTGACGCTCTGCAATGTGATGAGCTAGAACAGATTTGGATTCGTCATCTCCTAATGCCTTTTTTATAATAATTCTGCTTTTAGTAATATATAATGTACATAAACAAACATCAGAATACATGTATAATAAATTAGTTAACACCCCAAACCAGTTATTAACACCGTAAGTACACTACTTATACGAATTTGTATATCTTCTTCGTTCTCGTCATCTCCCAGTCCTTTTCCGCATGAATATGTTTTTAGTAATATATAATGTATGTAAGAAAAAATCAGATTACATGAATCATAAGTTAGTTAACACCCCAAACCAACTGTTACCACCGTAAATACATTATTTATATGAATCCGCATATCTCCGTTGTTCTCGTAAACTCCTAATACTCATTCCAATGGATCTTTTGTAATATATAATGTTTGTGAACATACATTACACATATAATAAATTAGTTAACACTTCAAATTAACTGTTAACACCACAAGTACCCAACTAGGCTATTGGTAGCTTAGTTACAGAACCTCTTTCATGGGATATATGTTTGATTTTTTAGTCGCCGATTGCAATAGTCTTTTTATATCTCTTGAGGCAACGCACTCGAGCAGCCTCAAAAGAAGATCGATAGCTGAATGAAGGCGTTCAGTCTCATCATACTCATGGCAACTCAAAAGTTGTTTGCAAAATGTCATGAATCTACCCAGCATAAATTACATGTTAATCCAAACGGATATAGGTATACTATTATTGTTAGTTGTTAAATTAAATGTTAACAGGGGTAACACAATTGTTACCTTGTCCCAGCCATAAGCTGATTTGACCATCTATGTCTCCATTGTCACCTCCCTAGAACCCTCTTTGCATACACAAAATATTGCGCAGAGTCGTTACACATTATATGATTACATACCGACATTAAGTGTCGCTAACACCCTTAGTAAACATGTAACTACGAAGTTATTGTTTCTCTCCCTCTCATTTTCCATCTAACGCAAAATTACAGATCCTAAATACATGTGTCCCTTTAAATAAGACAAACAAATATTCTCCTCTGATATTTAAGTGACGTGGAATGGCTATATGATCATTTTGGTCTCAATTTTACATCATACCCTCAATTTTTATAAAACTTGTGTATATTCATCAAAATCATCCGATATATTGTGACCATTAGTATTATTCGCTATTAAAATATTTTTTTAATATGTCTGCTTTTAGTTTTAATTTAAAACGTATTATATAATGAAGATATGGAGTGTCGTATAACATATATCCGTAAGTAACATATCTCTATATATTAAAAATAACGTACGTTAATAATTTAGTTGTTATTTACAATTGATGCCTTAATTAGGAAAAAAAATCACGATAAATGCTCTAAGTTTTTTTTTTCTTAACAACGGTATGATGAACAGAACTACAAAACAGAGCCTTCCTGATCATAAACCAAACACTCGGTCTGTCTTAACAAAGGCTTCTACTTTATGATTGAGGGCTCTGGGAATAACAGACAATGCTCTAAATTTATAACAGTAAAACAACAATATTATTATACTAACGTTTTTTTTTGTCAACTACTTTATTAAATCCCGCTCCTACCACTGCAGATTCGATCTTGAGGATATGTTTTAATTAATTTTATCCGTTTAATTTTTAGTCTACTTTTAAATTTTAATCATTGAGTTTTGAAGTCAACAATAATTCATCACCGAGAAAGTTATAATGGTATTTAAAAAAACAATAGATTGAATTAGTCTACGGTTAAAATCTGAAATATAATTTTAATTTTACCTGGTATGTTTTGTCTACGTTTTAGTCCTAATCATTGTGTTTTAAAATTAATTAACAATAATTCATCATCGAAAAAGTACTATAATCAAATACATAAAGGAACAAAATCAACAAATTCACATTACTCAGCACACTATATTTTTCTAGTTATTCTGAAATATGTACAAAATTTTATTGATACAAAATAAAGTATTATTAGTTTCTTTTAATTAAACTAATTAATATCAATTAAAATAAAATCATTTTATCATTCAGCGTATATCTCTTGCCTTTTTTAATTGATATTTTATATTTTTTAAAACAATTTGTGTTCTTTAATAGGTATGATTATTTTCAACACAGATCATCACTCATCCCAAAGAACTCAGTACTAAAGAATCACATCAATGTCAAAAAAAAAAACAAAAACAGAGATGTTGAGAGTCATTTTCGTGCTCTAGGTTCACTCAGTTCTATTATTCTTGCTTTGAATCCTTCGCTTCCTTTCAATTATGGATCGTTCTTATTCAGCGTTATATGTAGCTTGACATGGACCATTGTGCATGTTTCTCGTGCTGAAAATCGAAGTCCTATATACCACAGTGCTTGTTCTTAGTAAACCACAGTGCTCTGAATGGTTTACGAATTTTATTTTAGGAAATCAAGTAAATAACATGTTTTGAAAATTATTTTCTTAACCTACCATAAATAAAATAAAATTATTTTTCCATAAAACTGGCTTTTTCATCAGGAAGAACCCTAGCTTTTGCCTTGAGGCATTTCAATATAAGTTTTCTGTTTTCCTTTTAATGTTTCTGTAATTATGTTTGAGTAGTCTAGTAGTTTTTATATAGGGTAATAATAGGGTTTTCCTCATGACGTGAATGATGAATTATATTTGTTGTTTAGGTTGAATGACATCATTAGGGTTTTTCTGCTTATATGAACTTAATGCCGATTTTTAGGATTGATCATCATAGGAATCTGATTAACCTCATAAGGTGCATTATCGTGTGGTGAGTAAATTATAAAGTCTATAAGTGGAGCAACATAATCCTAGACGTTCCTAGGAGAAGACAGAGCTATGTTGTAAACATATTGGTCTGTCTAGAGTTAGTTAAGGCAAACATCTTAGCCTAGAACATCATGTTACAAATTAAACGAGAGTTGAAGTTGTGCACGCACATAGATCAGACTGATCCAAACCCTAAATGAGATGAAGTTGTGCACGCACATAGAGTTAGGGGTTACAAACAAAGAGGTATTGGATGGAAGCTAGTATAATGTAAAGGATATTTCTTATAGAATAGTGTTACAAGTGCTTATATACAAGGTTTAGAGAAACATATAAATGTAGAATATATGATTGGCTGTATTATAAGGATATGATTGAGAAATCATATCAATCATATATTGTATCTATTATGCCCCCTCAAGATGGAGGGAGGTAAGTCACTCCAATCTTGCTTACGAGGCTGTGGAATCGCGCTCTTGGAAGTGGCTTAGTTAGTACATCGGCTAGTTGATCCTTGGTAGAGACATGGGATACTCGTAGACCACCGGTTTGAACTTGTTGTCGGATGTAGTGGTAGTCAAGTGCTACATGTTTCATACGGGAGTGAAAAACTGGGTTAGCACATAAATACGTAGCACCAACATTGTCACAATATATGACTCGTGGTGCTGTTATTGTAATGTTGAGTTCTCCTAGGAGAGGTTTAACCCAACTAACTTTCGCAGCAGTATTTGCTATTGGTCTATACTCGGCCTCTGTCGATGATCTAGCAACTGTATTTTGTTTACGAGTGGACCATGAGATGGGTTGATTGCGGATGTATACTACATAGGCATTTGTTGAGACAAAATCATCTCGATCCCCTGTCCAATCTGCATCTGAGAATGCATGTAAACTGAGTGTGTTATGACGAGATAGAAAGATACCGTGAGACATTGTGCCTACCAAATACCGTAAGACTCGTTTCACGGCTTGCAGATGTTCGGTGGTTGGGAGGTGCATAAATTGTGAGAGACGATTGACTGCATATGAGATGTCAGGTCTTGTAAATGACAAATATTGGAGACTGCCGACTAGTGTCTTGTATTCTGTACCATCTGGTGGAGGTGTTCCGCCGTGTAGTGTGAGTTTTGGTGATGTTGCCATAGGCGTGGCCATCGGCTTAGCTTCAGTCATATTGGCTTTTAGTAGCAGGTCTGAGATGTATTTGTGTTGATGCATATGTAAGTCGTGACTTGTTCTCTATACTTCTATACCCAAAAATAGGACAGTTCACCAAAATCTTTGACAGAGAATTTGATGGAAAAGTCAGTGATAATTTTCTCCAATAGGTGTGTGTCATTTCCTGTAATCACAATGTCATCGACATATATGAGTATATATATGATTGAGGTACCTTGTCGGAGGATGAACAGAGAGGCGTCAGCTAGGGAATTATCAAACCCAACTCACAGCAGGTAAGTTTTGAGTTCAAAATAACATGCATGTGGTGCCTGTTTCAAGCCATACAAGGCTTTGGGGAGATGGCAAACATGGGTAGGTCTGTCACGATCCACAAACCCTTGTGGTTGTGGCATGTAAACATCTTCGGTAAGATTGCCTTGTAGGAACGCATTGTTGACATCTAATTGTCGAATCCGCCATTCCTTTGACACAGCCACACCAAGCACAATACGTAGAGTCGTTGTTTTGATCATATGACTGAATGTTTCTGTGTAATCCAGCCCCGGTTTCTGATTATACCCTTTTGCGACGAGTTTCACTTTAAAGCGATCAATAGATCCATCTGCAAGGCGTTTAATTGTAAAAATCCAGCTATTACCTACCAGATTTTGATCTGTAGTTGGTGGTACGAGATCCCAACTCCCATTTCGAACATGTGCATCGTATTCACTGCTCATTGCACGTCTCCATCTTTCATCTTTCAATGCTTCTGTTACGTTTCTCGGCTCACAGTAATCGTTGGGCGTGGTTGAAGTTTGGAGTGTGTACTTGGGATTGGGTTTTGAGATGCCAGTTTTAGATCGAGTGGTCATCGTGTGTTGATTGATGTTCTGTTGAAGTGGTGGTTCTGTCGCGTTTGCGATTTCAGTTTCCGGCGGAGACAGTATAGATGGCGGTACCGGTGTTGTTGGGGCCGTCGTTGGGTTTGGGAAAGATTGGTGGGTTATGTTTTGGGCTAAATCTGTTTGTTGGGTTTGAGTTATAAATATATGTTGTTGGGTTTCTGGTTGTGTGTTTGGGTTTTGTGTTTGGTGGGCTGAGGTTTGTTCTGGGTCTTGGGCCAAAAGTGTAGTTTCTGCGCTTGAATTACCTGCAAAATCAAGAGAGTCACATGGGTTACCTATTACGCGTTCATGGCCGACTAACAGATTGGCGGTGGAATCGTCGCCTGCAATATCTTGTGGCAAAGTATCCAATCTCGGGGAAGCCGTTGGTATTGGGAGAGCGATGAGTGGCGCAGTGGGAATCGCGGTTTGTGATGACGATTCCGATGCTTCTGGAAGTGGATTTTTTTCGGCAAACGGAAAGCGTTCTTCATCAAATCGGACATGGCGGGAGGTGTATATCCTTTGAGTGGTGGGTTCTAGACAGAAATAGGCACTTTGGGTCAATGATAACCGAGAAATACACACGTAGGGATTTCGGCTGGAGCTTATGTTGCGTGTATGGTTTAAGCCAAGGATAACAGAGACTTCCAAAAATGTGAAGCTTAAGGTAGTTAGGGTCTTTATTGAACAATATCTGGTATGGCGATTTCATAGAGAGCGGCGGTGAAGGGAGGCGATTTATAAGGTAAATCGATGTGGCGAACGCATATGGCCAGTATGTGTTGGGAACACTGGATCGGCTGAGCAAGGAAAGACCCATTTCTACGATCTGTCTGTGACGTCGCTCTGCTATCCCGTTGTGTTCAGGTGTTTGTGTTCTATCACGAAGAGCTATGTATTCTACTCCATTGTCGGAGAAGAAAGCTCCTATTTTCGTCTGAAAATGGTTTTTGGTAAGGGCTGTGAATCTGATGAAGGTTTCTTGAACTTCAGACTTGCGTCGGAGTGGATAAAACCAAAGGTATCTGCTGTAGTGATCAACTATGCAGAGGTAATATTTATGGTTTTCAATGGAGGTGATGGGAAATGTCCAGACATCAGAAAACAGAATTTGGAGAGGGCGAGTGCTGGTAATGGTTGTGTGAGGGAACGGTAATTTATGTATTTTATTGATAAAACAATCATTACAAGATAGGGTTTTTTATAATGAAGTGATGGAAACTGGCAGAGAAAACTGAGACAAAATAGATTTTAAAATAAGTTGCGACGGATGCCCAAGGCGTGAGTGCCAACCCATCTGTGAGGTTTTGAGCTGTGGAGGAAAGGAGAATAAGGCTGTTGGTTGATTGGAATTTGCTGGCCACTCATACAGCTCACCATTAGCACGAGCTTGGAGTAACCGATCCCCCGAGAGAAAATCCTTCACCTGAAAATATTGAGGAAAGAATTCAACCGACACTTTGTTAGTATTACATAAACTGTAAACAGATAACAATTTTTTCTTGATTTCAGGGACACAAAGAATGTTTGATAATGTGAGTGATTTGGTGGGAGTGGGTAGGGAGGTTGAACCAGTTTGAGTAATTGAGGTTGTGGAGCCGTTTCCAAGGATAACATCATCTCCACCATTATACGGTTGGTGAAACAAAAGATTAAGTAAGTCGAAGGTAATGTGGTGCGTTGCACCAGAGTCTACCACCCATGGAGTTGATGGTGTGTTGGTGACTGCAAGGTTGGCTCGAGGAGTCCACATTTGTTGTGGGGATGATTGTTGGTTAAATTGAGGCATAATACTGTGGGATTGGAACTGCGGACATCGTCTTGCGGAGTGCCCTTGTGTACCCCATAATTAACAGCGACCTAGGTAAGGTTTCTGTCCTCTGTTTTCATTGTATCTCTGTTGATTTTGCGGACCTTTGCTGTCATTGAACGTTGGCTGGTTTTAAGAGTGAGTGTTTGTGTTGTTGGTGCGCTGCTGGTTTTTGTAACTGATGTTGCCTCCATTTTTTTCTTTATTAGTGACGTACTTTGTTGAAACAAGGAAAGATGGTGGTGGTGTTACAGAGATAAGTTTCGCCTCATGGTTGCGAAGCTTTTCATGCAGTTCTGTGATGCTTGGCGGGACCTCTCTGCCTTCAATCTGGTCCGCAACGGTCTTGTATTCCTCAGGTAAACCTTTGAGAATCTGTTCGATCTAGTCTTCATGATCCACTAGCTTGCCAAGAAGTGCTAGTTGATCAAACCTTGCAACCACTCCTTGTATGTATTCATCGATGCTCCGAGTGCCTTTTGACCATTGCTTGAGTTGATACTTGAGTTATTTGATGTGGCCTCTACTCGGCATGGCGTATAAAGTGTGCAGTTTTGTCCAGATCTGAGCCGTTGTAATGGCTTGAGCGAGTAGTGGTTGTATAGGATCCGAGATAGCACCAAGGAGACCACTGAAAATTAGTTGGTCTTGTCTTTTCCAGAGAGTGAATTCTGGATTCGGTCTCTCACCTTCGGCGTTCGAGAGAGTAGGTTCTGGTGTGATTGCAGTTTCGTCAAGGAAATGAGCAAGCACATAGCCTTGAAGTAAGGCACGGATCTGGCGACTCCAGGTAATGTAGTTAGTGTTTGTGAGTTTTGATACGTTTGTCATACTGATATTGAGGAGGGTGGTATTGCTCACGGTTGTGTCGGAGGTGACAGGAGTCACAGAGGAGGGGAATTGAACGTGAGACATGATTCTAGAAGAAGAAAGGAAAATTTTAGGTCTAGGGAGCTAAGGCTCTGATACTGATGTTCCTTATATTTTATCGATTTTGAGCTCATTATTACGGTTATATTTGGGGAATTCGTCTATGTTTTATTGAGATTTCAGGTCAAAAACGTTCAGAGTTGGAATCATGTTTGAAGGTGGACTTTGGAGAAGTTTGAAGCATTTCCCGGTATTCTCCACGAAAGGAAGGACTGATCGATCAACACAAGGATCAATCGATCAGTGCTCTAACAAGGATTATGCGTACGATCTGAAGAACGACTTGGCTTATGAGAGATTTACTCTATATCCAAGGATCGATCGATCGATCCCCTTCGCAAAAACCTAATTTCACGATTTTTCAGCTCTTGTTTTGGGCCCTATAAATACTTTTTTCCTATTTTATTTTAAGAGATTCTTGAGCCGTCTTTGAGTTGTCAGAGAACAAATTTTACAGAGTTTTGAGAGTTTGAAAGTTAGGAAGAAGATCTCTTCACACTTGAGAAGAATTTATGAATCCTATTTCTATTTATTAATTCAATTTCAGTTTCAGTTCATCATGATTTGCTTGATTCATTGCTCTATGTCTGAGTAGATCTTAGATCGGATTTAGGGATTCTAGGGTTTTAGAACTCACTGTTTGGGAACAAATAGGATTGATGAACAGATGGTTCTCCTTCTTATACTTGAGTTTAATGCATAGATTAGCCTGATCACCTAGTCGATGATTTTAGGTTGTTAACTTTCCAGAAGATTGTTAAGAACTAGAACTAGATTAGAAGAGTAATTCTTTCACTACCAACGAGAGTTGATGCTAGGTTGGGTTGTGGGTAATTGAACCTAAGCGATAAAGCCTACTTGTAATCTGAAACCAACAAGAGTTAGGACCTTTAGATTGTTAGTAGAGGGGTAGATTCAACGAGAGTTAGTTTATCTTTATTTATGTTCAAGCCGAGAGTATGATCAGATTAGTTCCTGAATAGTTTCCCTGACAAGAATTCTAACTCCTGAATGAATACCCGACATCTGATTGCTTTAGTTATTTGATTTCATTCGCGTTTAAGTTTCTAGTATTTGCCTATCTGATTTGGATTGATATAGCCATTTATTCGATAGAAGTCGAAAGTGTAACCTGGTTCTCTGAGAAATTCGACCCCTAAGAACTATTACGTTTGTTGTGCACTTGCGGTAGGATATAGGGTTAAAACTCGTGATATCAGATACCATATAACGTAAAGGATATCTCTTATAGAATAGTGTTACAAGTGCTTATATACAAGGTTTAGAGAATCAACATATAAATGTAGAATATATGATTGGTTGTATTATAGGGATATGATTGAGAAATCATATCATATATTGTATCTATTAGCTAGCTGATTCTCCTAACCGATTCATATATCACTTTGTGATGGCATATACATCACACATCCTAGATCAAATAAATACCCTAGGTTTCCAGCAAGCCACTACTGCATATATTTCATTAGGAATTCATGATATTCAATAGTTTTTTCTTGGTTTTATAGAGCTGATTCAGGATTTATTTATTTTTCGTTATTTGATTCAAGCTTTACTTCACCGACCAATTCTTTTTCTTAGTTATTTATATCGATATGAATTCGTTATGAACTGATATTACTACATTCCAATTCCTTACCAATATCCCTCGAGGAAAATCCCGAATTGGATACCAAACGAATGGGTTAGTGTGAGCATGGTTATGCACTCTTTGAATGGGAATTTATTTTCGGAAGGATCCTGACTTTCTTGCTTTGGTGGGTCTCTGAAACCCTTTCGATGACCTTTATTTATTGTGTTGAAGGGATACCTAGAGGTTGACCTAATCACATGAAATTTTATCCAAGTCCGAGATATATGGAATGTATGGAAGATGTATGAATGGAGACTAGATTTAATTGGAACTTTTTTATAAGAAAGAGATCCAAATTATTGCCTTTCCAAGTTGGCCGATTTGCAGTGACTATGACTCTGTCACAGTTAGTAATTGATCACCACATTCCAGCTGAGCGAGATTCTGCATCTCATACCACTTGAAAAAATTTCTTGGGTCTTCTATAATTTCATCGAGCCATAAAAGGGAAGAAAAGACCATCGGGCTGAAAGTTACGGGTTCTACAATTTGGCAGTTTGGTATGATTTGATACCGCACGTCTAGGGCAAAACTTGAGCATAACTGTCCAACTCAGCGATGATATGAATCTCAAACCAATTGGGCATGACTCTTGAGCCTTTTGTGGTTTCAACAAATCCAAAAAACGAATGAACATCCACCTTATCATTGAGATATGCCTCATCTTCTCGAAAGGTTCAAGCTGGTTCCGTTCACTTATGACTACTAGTTCGTGACATATCCTCTACTTCAACTCCAACATTAGCACCATTTGGGACAACAAGGGTCTGGAAGGAAGGTACAAGAAGGAAGAACCTTCGGATGCTCTCTAGAGCTCGGAGAAAAGACTACTTTGGATTCAAGGGCGAATCTTTTAAAGCAAGAAAGATTTGGTGCAGCGTGGACCTGCACCATAGGCACAAAACTTGTCCAAGCCATGGATTGTCTTTGGTGGGCTTTTCTCGAAGCCTAAAATTAATTGAATTAAATTATGTTAAGTAAGATACTCAATAGATTGTCTTCTCATTTATTTTTTTTGGGTCTAATTGTCTTCTTCTCATTTATTATTGATCGTCCTATTTTCTGCTTTATGAGTTAGTTAACATGGTAATTTGCATGTTTCTCGTGCTGGAAAATGAAGTCTGAATCGGTCACCATATAGAGTCTAAAAATTCTTATCCAACCTTTTCATTTCTCACTGCAGTAAAAAGTTAGAAACCAAGGATTAGATTATGACGTGAGGAAAAAGCCAAATAAACCTATATAGCTGATGAATTTAGGATTTTTACTTTCTCTCATTTTTACTGTCAAGCTGTAACCGCTGAGAATTTCTATAAATACCGTTATGCAATGGGTTTGCTCTCCACAACTCAAGTCAATCAAACACAAATTAAACACAATGAAGAAACTGTTGGAAGGAAATATTTGGAGGTGATGAAAAAGTGTTTAAGAATTTATGGAAGAGAAGACATATTTAGGAAGTTGAAAGAAGAAAAAGTTTTGCAATAAGAGAAGTTTTTGAAACTCTTTTAGAACTTAATTTTTAACTTTGAACTTGTTAATTACAAATGAAAGGCTTAAGGAGGTATTTATAGCCTCCAAAATACAAAATATCTAAAATATTTTAATCCTAAATCTAGAGAATTCTACTATAATATATTGATTATTTTATTACAATTATCTAGACATTTATATGAAAATATCTAGATTTTTATTTAAGGAGGTAAAAGATGATTCTAGAAAAATTATAGAACTGGGGTTGCTATTTTGGATTAGGCCCAAATTATTTCATAATTTTAGCTAATCATTAAACTTGACCCAAAATCCAAGTTTAATTTTCAACACCTCCTCTTAAACTTCATTTTGCTACTCCAAGCAAACTTCTCATCTTGATAAAGTCTTCGTGCTTAAGAGGTTTGGTGAAAATATCGGCTACTTGATCATTTGTCTTCACATACTCCAATTTCACATCTTTATTTGCAACACATTCTTTGATGTAGTGATAACGGGTGTCGATGTGCTTACTTTGATCATGGAAAACTTGATTCTTTTCCAAAATTATTGCTGATTTGTTGTCCACGAGTATCTTTGTTGTCTCCTCTTGTGGTAAACTTAATTCCGTTAGTAAATTTCGTAGCCAAATAGCATGACAAACACATGATGTAGCCGCTACATACTCCGCTTCACAAGTAGAAAATGTGAAAATCGGTTGCTTCTTAGACATCCATGTGAAAATGGTATCTCCAATGAAGAACGTAAAGCCCTCTGGTGATTTTTCGGTCATTTATGTCTCCTCCCCAATCGCTATCGCTATATCCAACAAGCTTGTAATCTTTAGAGGTAGAGTAGTACAAGCAAAATTCTAGGTTACCTTTGATATAGCGAAAAATCCTCTTTGTCGCCTTCAAATGAGTTGTTGTTGGATGTTCCATGTAACGACTAACAACTCCGACCGCATACAAGATATCAGGTCTTGTGCATGTTAAGTAACGCAAGCTTCAAACCAACCTCTTAAAGAGTGTTGGATCTACACTCTCTCCTTCCTCGTGTTTTGAAAACTTGGTTCCACATTCCATTGATGTGTTCACGGGATTTGAGTCATTCATCTTGAACTTTTCAAGTACCTCTTTCGCATAACTTTCTTGAGTGATGAAGATTCCATTATCTCCTTGATTCACTCCAATTCCGAGATAGTAAGACATAAGTCCAATATCGGTCATCTCGAACTCCTTCGTCATCTCTTTCTTGAATTCCTCGAACATGCTTGGATCACTTCCAGTGAATATCAAGTCATCAACATACAAGCATGCAATCAATATATCATTGTTTTGATTTTTGATATAGAGTGCATGCTCATATGGACACTTGATGAAGTTTTTCTCCTTGAAGTACTTATCAATTCTAGTGTTCCAAGCTTTTGGGGCTTGTTTTAACCCATAAAGCGCCTTCTTTAACCTTAATACTTTGTCTTCTTCTCATTTTATTATGTAGCCTTGTGGTTGCTCAATGAAAACTTCTTCATCAAGATCTCCATTTAAGAAGGCTGATTTGACATCCATATCCTCCAACTATTTTGAGCTGCCAATAAAATGATTAGTTTAACAGTTTCTATACGGGCAACGGGAGCAAATACCTCGTCATAGTCAATTCCAGGTCTTTGATTATAGCCTTTTGCCACCAATCTTGCCTTGTGTCTTTCAACTTCTCCTTTAGAGTTCTTCTTCGCTTTATACACCCACTTCACACTGATTGCCTTGTGTCCATTTGGAAGTGAAGCTAACTCTCATGTATCGTTCTTTCATATCGCACTGATCTCTTCATTAACTACATTTCTCCAAGTTTTCTTCTTCATGGCTTCTTCAAAATTCATTGGCTCGCAATCCACAAATAGACAAAACAAGGTAAGATTGTCTTGATTTTCAGTTACCTCGTAAAAGTCTTGTAGGCTTTTAAAACGTGGAGTCCTCTCGCTCGAGCTTTCTTCTCCTTGAGGACTTGTGGTTGGTGAACTTGGAGGTGTACCTTGCTCCTCTATTGGTTGCTCTTTGACATCTTCTTCAAATGGAAAGAAGTTATAATCTTCTTCACTTGATCTCCAATCACATTCTCCTTCTTCATCAAAGATGCCATTTCGACTAGTGATCATCTTCTTTGTATCAGGATTGTAGAGTTTGTAGCCTTTGGAGTTGGCATTGTAACCAATGAAGATTTACTTCTCACTTTTGTCCTCTACTTTGCTCCGCTTTCATCCGATACATGAGCATGAGCAAGGCTTCCAAAGAATCTTTGATGGGAAACAATGGGCTTTCTCCCGCTTTAAGCTTCTTGAGGTGTTTTTCCCGATATGCTTCTTGTTGGAGACCGGTTTGATAGATACACCGCACATGCGAGCGCTTCCGCCCACAACTCCTTTGTTAATTTCTTACTTTCGAGCATGCTTCTCACCCTCACAAGGATTGTTCTATTTTTCCTTTCCCCCACTCCATTTTGTTGAGGGGATCTTGGCATCGTCAACTGTCTTCGAATGCTATTATCTTCACAGTACTTCTGAAATTCCTTGGATGTGAACTCTGCTCCACGATCGGATCTCATAGCTTTAATCACAAGTCCACTTTATTTTTTGAAGTTTTCAAAAACCTCTGATTGTTGAAAATTAAACTTGATTTTGGGTCAAGTTTAATGAGTGGCCAAATTTATGAAATAGTTAGTTATTGGGTCTAACCCAAAATATTAACCCAAGTTCTCGAATTTTTCTAGAATCATCTTCCACCTCCTTAGAATAAAAATCTAGATATTTTTATAAAAATGTCTAGATAATTGTAATAAAATAATCAAGATATTATAGTAGAATTCTCTAAATTTAGGATTAAAATATTTTAGATATTTTGTACTTTGGAGACTATAAATACCTCTTTAAGTTTTTCATTTGTAATTAACAAGTTTTAAGTTAAAAATCAAGTTATAAATGAGTTTCAAAAACTTCTCATATTCCAAAACTTTTTCTTCTTTCCTTTATCTAAATATTTCTTCTCTTCCATAAATTCTTAAACACTTTCTTCATCACCTCCAAATATTTTCTTCGAACAGAAACCTTCAGTGCTCTCTTTTCTCATCACTCTTCTGTTGGCTGCAGCTGTCTGCATTCAAGGAGAAGGAGTAGTGAAGGACTCCGCAGGAAATTCACTTGAACTGGGTAAACAATACTTCATCCAGCCGGTTAAGAACCAAAACCAACAACGGAGGTGGTCGTGTCCCAGCAGCCATTTAAACACTTCCCTTTTGTCCGCTTGGCATCACCCAAACTCTCCTTGCATACCAACCAGGCTACCGGTTACCTTCTCACTTCCACTTGGCATAACAGATTTCATTCATACATCTCAAATCGTAAATATTGAGTTCTAGTCCAACATCTGGCCAGTCTGCAAAATTATGGGAAGTCGAGAAGTCCTCAACGAAGGAGCCTCCAATTGTCATCCCTGGTTCATCAAAGGACGACAAAAGTCAGTTTAAGATTGAGGAAGCCGGAGCAGGAGCAAATACTTACAAGTTCACAAATATTACCGGAACAGGAATCATTGAAACCACCCCAGGGGCTTGGCTAAGTGCACCTCAACTACTTATAACCGAAGATACCGCTAAGACCTTAGTCGTCAAATTCAAAAACGTTGATGATGCTACTACTACTACTACTTCTACTTCTCGGGTTGAGAAGTTAGGTATAAGGCTGTTCCCGTTCCACTAATCAACTAGTAATGTAAAGCCTGAGACTCGTCCATGGCCAAAAATAAAGGGTTGAGAAAACACCCGCACGCATGTTCTCTTAAAATTTCATAAATTTAATGAAATTGTTTCCTAGAACTTTATTATGACATTGGTCGGGCTCGTCAATGAGCCTGCTAACAAGAACAAGAATAAAACATTACCATATAAATTCAAGAATAAATATAAACCAGAGAACTTCTATCATAATTATCATATTCTAGGAGTTAACTCGTGTTGTCGTAAAGTCATGTAAGTTCTTAGATTGTATTCCCCTGTAAAAAGAGATTATAATCTCTCATACTGTGAATGACGTTCCAAGTCCTCGCCTCTGGACTCGTGGGCTCGATCTGATTATATGGCCCATGAAACTCTTTTTGGCCCATTAACTGTTCTGAAGGCTTCTTCGGCCCAACTCTATATTCATCAGGCCTTTTGTTACTCTGAAAGTGTCTGCTCTGTGGTTCTCTGCAAGTCAAAAAGAAAGGTGCAGAAGGAGCAGAGTAATGATGTGGTCAATGGACATAAAAGAGGCGTGAACTGGAGTGTGAGAGAGTGTGTGAGCAAGCGAGAGAGAAGTGAGGGTGAGAGCTTTTACCTGGGAGCTTTTTTCTTGGTCTTAGGAAAACACTTGAGTGAGTTTTAGAGAGGAGAGTGCGCTGTTCTTTATCTTGTTTGTAAACATCAACACTTGATAAAGGAAACTCTAGTGGACCGGTTTTAGGTTCACCGAGATGTACCAAGATCCTCCCGGACTTGGGAACTCGTAATCTCTGTGTCTTTGTTTTTTCTTTCTTCGATCTGCAACAAATCAAAGCAAAACACAACAATTGGTATCAGAGCTTGAAGGTGACTGAAGGTGTTAGTAACGGCTATAAGGTACAAGTTTTATATAAAAACGGTTTCAAATTTTAGCCGAGGAAGGAGACATCTTTACTACCTTTAAGGCTACTCAAAAGGGTCTAAGTTAAACATGGAACCAACACAAGGAAGGTTTGAGGTTGAGAAGTTTGATGGAGAAGGAGACTTTACCATATGGAAACACAAGATTCTAGCAACACTAGAAATTCTTGGGTTGGACTCCGTGTTGGGAAAAGTCGAAGTTACACAACCTTCTCTAGAAACAAGCTCAGGTGATGCAGGTACATCTACAGCCACTTCAGCGGAAACCACAACTACTATAGACCCTAAGTGGAAAGACAAGGATCGAAGGGCAAGAAATCTCATAAGCATGAGTCTTACCGATATGGTAATGAGGAAAGTAATAAGTGAACCTACAGCTTATTCTATGTGGAATGCCTTAGAAGAAGAATATCAAGTGAAGACTCGGCCTCACAGATTTCATTTGAAGCAAACATTCTACAGTTTTAGAATGGATGAAAACAAGACACTAGATAAAAATCTTGACACTTTCAACAAACTTATCTCTAATATGTCAAGCGTCAACGTGTTGATGAGTGATGAGGATCAAGCGGCCACATTGATGAACAGCTTACCTAAGCAATTTGAAAACCGGGTTCATACACTCAAGTACAGCAGTGGTAGACATACTATAACAGTCAAAGAAATCATTCGGTCAGCCTATTCTATAGAGCTGGAACTGAAAAGTAAAGGTCTACTAAAATAAAAGGGTGTAAGTGAAGGTCTATATGTGCATCAAAGAGGCCAAACTGAGAAGAAGGAAGTGTCAAAAGGAAAAGGATCAAACAGAAGCAAGTCTCGTGTTAAGGGTAAACGAGTGTTATCATGTTGGGTTTGCGGGAGTCAAGAGCATTTGAAGGCTGAGTGTCCAAAACGAAACCACTCAAGTACAAGCTATTCCAAGGGTTCAAATGTTGAGGCAGCAGTTGCAAAAGTGGAGTACAATGAACCACTTATGTTAACTGGAGCTGCAAATTCATCTAGAGAATGATGGGTTCTAGACTCAGGCTGCTCATATCATGTTACACAAAGAAGTGATTTGATGTTTGATGTGGAAGAAATTGATGGTGGCAGAATTCTCATGGGTAATGATTCACATTGTGAAATTACAGCCATTGGGAAAATTCAGTTCAAGAATCATAAGAACAAAACGGTGATACTCACTCAGGTCAGGTTTTCACCTACGGCTAGAAGGAACCTTATTTCCTTGGGTCAGTTAGAAAGTTAGGGTTGCTGGTTTCAGTCCAAGGATTTTAGACTGAAGGTAATGAAAGAAAATCAGGAGGTTTTAGCAGGTGACTACAAGGATACACTCTATTTCTTACATGGAGAACCTGACAAAAGTCAAGCTATCATCAGCAGAAAAACAAATGAATGAAGTAACTCTATGGCACAGCAGACTTGGACATTTAGGAGAAAAAGGAAAGAGAATTCTGGTTCAGAAAAATCTGCTAGGAAAAGTAGAGATTAAGGACCTAGGACCGTGTGAACCATGTGTTCTTGGTAAGGCACACAAGACGTCTTTTAAGACAGGGAAGCACACTTCAACCGAAGTGTTGGAATACATTCATTCCGATCTGTGGGGCTCTCCTAATGTTACACCTAGTCTAGCAAAGTGTCAATACTATATTTCATTCATTGATGATTATTCAAGAAAGGTGTGGATATATTTTCTTAAAACCAAAGATGAAGCTTTTTCAAAGTTTGTGGAATGGAAACTGCTAGTTGAAAATCAGAGCAACAAAAGGGTCAAAGCTTTGAGAACAGATAATGGTTTAGAGTATTGTAACAGAATATTTGAAGACTACTGCAGCTCAAATGGTATTCTCAGCAAAATGGTGTAGCTGAGAGGCTAATCAGAACAATACTTGAAAAGGTTAGAAGCTGGCTATGTGAAACATGACTAGGGGAAGTTTTCTGGGCAGAGGCTGCTTCTACAGTGGTCTATGTGATAAATAGGACACCATCAGCACCACTAAATTTTCGAATACCGGAAGAGGTTTGGAGTGGACGATGTCCAGAGTATTCACATATGAGGAGGTTTGGTTGCCTAGTCTACTACCATGTGGATCAAGGCAAATTAAAACCTAGAGCTAAGCTTGGGGTTCTCATGGGATATCCTCAAGGAGTTAAAGGATATCGGATTTGGAGTAGAGAAGAAAGGAAATGCATTGTCAGTCGTGATGTTATCTTTCGAGAAGATATCCTCTACAAAGATATTGGGAAGATGACAGAAGCAGAACAGTTTGTAACAAAAATTACAAACAAAAGAGTTTCATTCCTGCTACCTAACAACACAGAATTAGATGAGGAAGAGAAACTAGTAGGAGAAGAAAATGATCAAGGTAGAGTCTTTTCAGAAAATGAAGAGATTACATAGGAGACAGAAGTTGAAGCTGACACAGAAAACCTTAGATCATATCAACTAGCGAGGGACAGAGAAAGAAGGTCACACATAAGAGCTCCTAGTAGATACAATGATTCAGATCTAGCTGCCTATTCATTAAACACGGCTCAACTTATTAGTGAGGAGCCATGTACATATCAAGAAGCAATCAGTTGCAAAGAAAAAACAAAATGGATAGATGCAACAAATAAGGAAATGGAATCACTGAAGAAGAATCATACATGGAAGCTAATAAACAGACCAGTGGGACAAAGAACAATCGGATGCAAGTGGATTTTCAAGCTGAAACCTGGAATACCAGCGGTAGAGGGACCTAGACACAAGGCAAGATTAGTGGCTAAAGGTTTTTCTCAACTAGAAGGCATTGACTACCATGATGTTTTCTCACCCGTGGTAAAAAAAGTGACCAGCAGGTTTGTTCTATCTATTGTTGTTGACAAAGACTTAGAATTGGAACAATTAGATGTCAAGATAGCTTTTCTCTATGGTACATTGGAAGAAAAAATTCTAATGGAGCAACCTGAGGGATATGAGGAAGGTGACAAGGTGTGTTTACTTCAAAAATCTCTATACGGTTTAAAGCAATCTCCTAGAAAATGGAATCAAAGATTTGATTCATTCATGAAGTCTCACAAATACACAAGATCAGAACATGATCCGTGTGTATATTTCAAGAAATTGAATGGTGATGATTTGGTCTACCTATTAATTTATGTTGATGACATGCTACTAGCTGCTAAGGATATGCAAGAGATACAAAGCTGAAAAAACTTCTAAGTCATGAATTTGAAATGAAGGATTTGGGGCCAGCTAAACGGATTCTGGGTATAGACATCATTCGAGACAGAGAAAATGGTTTTCTAAGGTTATCACAGAGTAACTACTTAGAGAAAGTTTTAAGAAGGTTTGGTATGGAAGATCTAAAGCCAGTACAAACACCTATGGGAACTCATTTCAAGCTACTCAGTACTAAGACAGAAAAAAAGGAAATGGCAGAGCATGAAATGAGGGACATACCTTATGCCAGTGCTGTTGGGTCGATGATGTACGCCATGGTAGGAACTCGACCAGACCTCGCCTATGTTGTTGGCCTTGTCAACCGTTTTATGAGCTCACCAAACCTGGAACATTGGAAAGATGTAAGGTGGATTTTAAGGTATATCAAAAATACTTTAGATATATGCTTAACATTCAAAAAGACAAACAATGTTCAAGTTTAAGGTTTCAGTGACAGTGATTATGCAGCGGATTTAGACAGAAGGAGGTCCATTACCGGTTATGTTTTTCAGTTTGGCGGAAATACAGTGAGTTGGCGGTCTGGTCTTCAACATGTAGTTGCTTTATCCACTACTGAGGCTGAAATTATGGCTCTGGCTGAAGCTGTAAAAGAAGCACAATGGTTAAAAGGGTTGGCATCGGAATTCGGTTACAAACAAGATCAAGCAGAAATATTCTGCGACTCACAGAGTGCTATTTGCCTATCTAAGAACTACGCATTTCATGAAAGGACGAAACCCATACATACAAAGTACAACTTCATCAAGGATTTGGTAAACGAGGGAAATATAAAGGTCACAAAGATCAACACATGCATAAACCCGGCTGATCTTTTAACTAAATCTATCCCTATAAAGAATTTTTAAGATGGGTTGACTTATCTTAAGGTGCTTCGGCACTGATTTCGGCTTCGAGATCATCTTTGGATTCACGGCGGTTAAGTCGTGAAAGTTTGTCTTTACGACGGTGAAGTTGTGACAGTCGGCTATGGTTTCGTGGAAGTGCATGTTGGTTTTTTTAAAGGGATTTCTTCTCGGTGGTTTAATCGGAGAGGTTCTCAGCTATTTTTCTGGTGGTGTAATCGGAAGGGGTTACTGTTTTTCGGTGGTTTAATCGGAGAGGTTTTTCAGTTTTTTTGGTGGTTTAATCCGAAGTTTTTTCTGGTTCGGTGGTTTAATAGGAAAGATCTCTTCATTGACGGTGAAGTCGTGAAGGTTATTTTCTCATCGGTGGTTCAGTCGTGAGAGAGAGATCGTTTCATCTTCATCAACGAAGAAGACGAGAGAAGAAGTGGAAAGGTTTGTTTTGGGAAGTGGAGAGGACGATTGAAACGAGGTAGAGTATGTGAATGACGTTCCAAGTCCTTGCCTCTGGACTCGTGGGCTCGATCTGATTATGTGGCCCATGAAACTCTTTCTGGCCCATTAACTGTTCTGAAGGCTTCTTCGGCCGAGCTCTATATTCAGGCCTTTTGTTACTCTGAAAGTGTATGCTCTGTGGTTCTCTGCAAGTCAAAAAGAAAGGTGCAGAAGGAGCAGAGTAATGATGTGGTCAGTGGACATAAAAGAGGCGTGAACTGGAGTGTGAGAGAGTGTGTGAGCAAGTGAGAGAGAAGTGAGGGTGAGGGCTTTTACCTGGGAGCTTTTTTCTTGGTCTTGGGAAAACACTTGAGTGAGTTTTAGAGAGGAGAGTGCTCTATTCTTTATCTTGTTTGTAAACATCAACACTTGATAAAGGAAACTCTAGTGGACCGGTTTTAGGTTCACCGAGATGTACCAAGATCCTTCCGGACTTGGGAACTCGTAATCTCTATGTCTTTGTTTTTTCTTTCTTCGATCTGCAACAAATCAAAGCAAAACACAACACATACATCTAATGTTAATCTCCAAACATGACTAGGAAGGCCACATACAATATTTATATCATAACTAATTTGATATTCTCTTCTTTTTTCTGTCAGTCATCAATTCCCTTCATTAATGTTCAACAACTAAAGATTGTTCGTACAAAATAAGAGCTGATTTTGCCAATGCATCTGCTTCTTGATTAAACTCTCTAGGTAGAAGGAGATGTCTGAGATAATTCCATGAAGCTCAGAGTGTGGGGATTTTGAATTCAACATCTGGATTAGCTGAATTTAGTCAGATCGGATTAACTCATTTAGAATCATTCATTAAAAAGATTAGTTTTGTAAATGAAATCAATGTTTTGTGCCCTTTACGATTATGGTCCTTTGTCAAATTAATTCCCAAATCAACGAAAAAAAACAATACAAAAGCTTTGGAAACAAGCATGAGCTTTGTTATTGAGCTGTTGTGTTGTTAACTAAAACCATCATTTATATTTACGTCGAAAATTCACTATAAGAAAATATGTTAAACAGTGGGTACGTATTTCTTCGTGAAAGGGAGCTATGAAAGATCATAATATGGGACATATATCTTCATGTCAAGATATGGTCCACTACTCGTACATTATGTGAAGTGTTCTGTATTTACGTCTCTTCTTCTGTATAGCATCTTTCTTTTTTACTTTCTCGTTTTCTTTTAACTTTTTTTTAATCTTGTCACTTTCTGGTTACAAAAATTGTTACTATTTTTCAGATTTTATTTACGTTGTGGAAATCATATTTCCTTCTTGTTTTTTTGTCCACTTCTAATCATTAATAATGAATAAAATGTAGCAAGAAACAGAGATGTTGACAGTCATTCGTACGTTAGTTCACACACACCTATCTCTCTGTTTAAAAACTTGTTTTTGTCCCCATGAATGCTTTGATCGATTTCCACTGTGTGACTTTCGACATGCTGTTTGTTTGCTTTTGGTGTTTAGTTCGTGTGTTTTGCATATTGTGACGCTGATAATATCATCCTGTATATGTGCATTAAGTTTGTTATCAGCCATGGCTAGTGGTCTGCCTTGTCACAAAGTCCGACAAGTGACTTGAGACGCAGCTCCTGGAAACTCATCAAGTACTGACTTTTCTGATTACAAAAAACTAATATTACTGAGACATAATATTTCTTTTTTGATAAAATGTAAATATTACCAAAAGTACAGAGGGTTAAATACAAAAGATAATACTAGATAGCTCCAAGACCCCAAAAAAAACCAGCTGAGTGAAGCTCAGATGATCAGACTATTCCAATTAAACAGTTAAAATGATTAATCTAACTGAATGTGAACCAAAGAGAAAGTAACTTGCTATTACCCTTCTTTGAGAGTCGAGTGAGAAATATAGTCTTGTTCGTTTGTTGGTCATTGACGTTAATAATTGCAACCAACGACTGCGATCAAAAGTTGGTTGTTTCATGATCATTAGTTTAGCAACCAATTACTAACGACCAACGATTGGAATGTTGAGTTGCTATAAAAGTCAGTGACTAGTTGTTGACTTTGTGATTCTAAAACAAACAATACAACAACTATCAAATAAGCAAAAAGATTGTGATTACGATCCGTTGGTTGTGGTCGCCATAGGCATGGGCCGATGTCTCTGATTATTGGTTTTTAAGTTGATTGAAGAGAGATTCAAGAGGCCGTGAGATGTGTTGGAATAATAATTAAGTTTGTTAAGTTAATATATTAAGGAACGTGTTAGTTCCTTGTTAGTTAAGAGTCACAAGTAAAGAGTCACAACTCTTGTTAAGGTTGTTTCAATCATATATGTTTGTTGTCTATTTAAATCAATTTTTTCCTCATCATGTAAATCAACAATTTTCAGTAAACAAAAAATTTATGTTTCGTTTCTCTTCTTTAAAAGGAGAATAGAATATTCTTCTTCTCTTATTATATATGTTTCTCCATTCTCTTAATTGAATATTAAATTAGTATTCCAACGGAAGGAAATGTTTACTTTAAAGAAAAACGGATTCTCTGGCCCGCAGGGTCCGGGAATTCTTTTATGATCGGTAGACTATCGTTTCCGTTCGTGGTTTTGGTTTTATCTTGTCGTTGCCAAAAACAAAAATGGAATAAATGTCGACTGAAAAAATAATTAGAAAAAAGATGTGAAGAAGTTCATGTAAATATTTGATGATAAAAAAACACTAAAAATAAGAAAGAAGTAGGTTTGAGATGGTCGGAAAATTCAAAGCCGTTGAGAACAATCGGAAACTTTTGACAATATAAGATAA
>JAKUCM010003310.1:0-17888 GCA_023374145.1 Lepidium sativum
ATTATGGAAGAAATTGTATTATTAACTTCAACTCATAAAATGATTGTTGTTAATAAAATTTCAAATGATGATTTTTTTCTAAAACTCCCATAAATAAGTCTTTTTGAAGTCAGATTTTCAAACAACCATATATTCAAACTGTTTTTTTTTTCTGTATCTTATTCTTTCATTCGTTTAATCACAAAAACAGATATATATATATATATATGATTCGACTAAAATATATTTTAATGAAAGTTGAAACTAAAATAAATAAATTATATATATATAAAAAGTAGAGTTGTCTCTTCTGGTATCGACAACTCAGCATGACACCTCATCTAAAAAAAGACCAATTAAATTGCTTGATCAATCCAACTCATCACATGCTTCCACTTTTTTCAATCTCAAAAATTTTTGCTTTCAACAATCGTGACTCTTCTGTTTTTTTTTTTAAGATAAAAGGTAATAACTCTTCTGTTTCTCCTACGCTAAATTTCAGTTCTCTCACAAAAATGGAGACTGGTGACAATGTCACCATGAAAAATTGTCGATCTAAGCCCCCAACCTTAAGTGTATCAAAGTTGAAAAGTTTCTATTTTTTACTCTTTTAACTTCTCTCTTTTCGATTTGATTGTGGTTTTTGAAGGAAAAAAATGTCAAATACAAATGCATATTCATCATTCATATTAGTTTTCCACATCATCTTCTTCTTCTCCCTCTTCTCTTCTAAAAGTGAAACCTTATTTTAATATATTTAGAAGGATAAAGAATGAAGGAGAACCCCTAGCATTCTTGACGAAAGAAAATTCTCTTTGATGGAAAATTAATCAGAGCTTATATTTTGGTTCTATAGATCGTGTGCTGTAAAAAGGGTCAAGAAGGTGTAACACGGTTCAACGACATCTGAAACAAGGCAACATCATGTTCACTCTCACATGTTTGAAAACAAGAAGACGACATCTGGAACAAGAAGATGACGGTTCTATCCTTCTTACGGAAGTTCCCCCCTTCCCTAAATTCCTATAAACACTTCTGCCGATCAAATTTTGGAAATTTCTACGGAAGATAACTTTTCTCTTCAAAAAATTGGTTCATGTGGGTTGTGAGATAATTACTTATCTTAAAATCTCCTTTTATCTAATTAAATCAAACCATATTTCTTTTCCGTGAAGTTTTCTGATCTCTATTGTTCCCTAGGTTTCTACAAAGTGCATGGGCCTTCATATATGTGAAGAGACTGCAGGGGGAGCAAGTTTTGACTTCTTTGATGATCAATGGCACAAATTTAGACTAAGCACAAAATATATCGTTATATAGTGTTGGTGGATATTGGTATTAGTTTCTAATCATTTTTCATTCTCTTACTTAAAAAAAAAACTTGTCCTCTATTTGAAGTTTATGGAAACTCATATCTACTCGATGGAAAACAAGTTAAAACTTGCTCAATCCGATATGCAATGTAAGTGATGTTAAAGGAGTTGGCAAGGAGAATGCCTGAATTTATTTGTTCTTGTAGGTGTTTTTTTCTCTACAAATCACTTAAAGCTTTTACCCCGTGTGATAGTGTGCTTATGGATTCTTGGTTCTTGGAGGTAGGTAGTGTTGCTAGAGTTAAAAGAGATAGAAAAAGTATAGACTGAAGTTGCGGAATAATATTAAAGCTGAGAAAGAAAATATCAATGATTTTTGCTCACCTACCTCTTATATCATATTTTTTTTTATCACAAAGTATTATATTTATATTTTACCTGTTCTTATTGGAGTATATCAAGTAAAGGTAATCTCCAATCATTGTGTGTTTTAGAGATTGAATTACTAATTAGATATGTGAGAGACTTCCATTTTTGTTGTTAATTGACTTTTAGATGGAGGAACTGAGGAAGTTGTTGATTAGGACCATTGCTAGAGAAACTATTATGTTGTGGTTTTGAGATATCTAAGAGGTAGAAATTGGCATATTAAGAAAGCTGCTAAGATGCTTAAAGAAATTTTGAAATCGTAACTTCAATACATGCCTGAAGAAATTTGTTGAGTATTTATTTGAACTAATAAACATACTTTGTTATGATACTGTTGAAAATATGACCAATTTTTTGTTGTTGTTTATAGGGAAGAAGCTTATGAAGCAAAAACATGGAAGATATGATCAAATATGATCAAACTGTGTTGTAAACTCGGACGACATGTTTTTATTATGAACCACTAGATGTAAATCGGCACACTTATTGTTCTCTTTTGAAGTAAACAAAAAGCGTATAGTTCGGAAGTAAGGTCTCTAATAAGAAATTGGTTCAATGGAGTATTGTAGTGGTAACAAGATCAATGTTACTTTTACCTACTCTTTTCCAATGGTAAAAATATTTTTTACTCACCATTAACCAAAAATTATTAATAAAATATTTCCGCAGCGTAGTGCGGGTATAAATCTAGTAATAATAATGTTTAGAAAATGAGATGATTGGATTCCCATAAATAACTCATCTGTGTAATATCCCCGCCTTTTCCATTTCGTCTTCAACAACGCGAAACCCTAGTCTGACTATTGGCTAAGCTCTGTTTTGGCCAAGTCTACCGGCGGAGCTCTGAATTCGCTTCTCTTCAAATTGATCGATCGCTGTTGACTTTCTGATTTTCTTCCCTCTGAGTTTTCTTGATAGAACTCGAGTATTTTGTGGTTTAGAACATTCCAGTTTACACGGCTACTTCATCGCTCGGCTTCTTTCGCTTATGATCGCTGTGTATCTGATTTGTTCACCGGTTTTCAGGCTTGTTTCTCTCACCTCTGGTTCTCAGCTTCTTGATTTCCGCTTTATCTCTATCTATAAAACTCTTATTCCAAGTACTTGTTCCGCTGTTATGACAGCTCGTCTCCATCTTCCATGCACTTGTGATCTTTTTCCGGCGTCGTCGCACTGCTCTCAGTTCACCGGGATTGAACGTGGGTTTCTCATTTTTCTTATCTATTTTGTTTTATATATCAGAGGATTATTCCTCTTTCTGGATATGAAACGTTGAACTTGTATGTTACTATGCAACTGACTAAGACGCGTTTATTAGATGAAGCAATAGTTGATGTCGCCGGCTTCATCTATATCTAATTTTCTAGTTGTTTGGCAAATTTTGCATTACAAATAGTGTGGCCCAACTGTCAATTGAACGTAGAATGATCTATATTGTTGCATACATTCTGCTCATGTATTTGTTTCTTATTCCTAGCCAATGCATGTTTTCCTGCTTAGTGAGTGTCTAGCTGTTTCTATATAGATGAATGATGCTGTGAGATTTACTTGCCATGATTTAATGTAGAAATTTCTTTCGTGGTTAATAGTCCTTTAGTTTTGTTTTTGATAATGTGCCTTTGACTCTTGTTTTTTTTTGTCTTTCACACTGGAAGAGTTTCATGTTCTAGGCTTTCTTGATCAGCTTTAGGAATTCTTGATTATATATGCACTAAGGGTCCCTGTCTGTTTGTGCATGTATTTCAGGAAAGAGCTCGAGGATTAAGTATTGAATAGTCTCGCTGACCATCAGAGTCAGTGCATTGAGCCAAAATGGATCCTGGTCGATATGGTCGTCAGCAAGAATGGGATACCAACAGTGTAATTGTGGTTTTCTCCTTACATATATGGGATGATTAAAAAGGATATATTTAGGGATGTTGTGAATGTCAATTTTTACGGCCCCTCATCCGTGGAGGGAGAGACTTGGAGAGTGAGGATGTGGATGGGATTTGGCTAACGTAATATCCGTCATGATGTTTGTTGCTGACATAGCTTATTCTCTTCAATTCACAGGCTCTGGTTATGGTACTGAGAATGATCCAAATAATCGGTCAGTAGTAGTTGAATGGGCTATATTGATGCAGTGTTTAGTTTCTTCATGGGTGCATTACCCTTGGATAATTAGTTGAAGTACTATTTATAATTTGCTTTTAATGTACTTGGTTTGGTTAATTGTGCCGGATTAATCCTGAATTTTTAATATCTTTTTTCTGTACCTCCTATACTACATTGCTCATACAGGTTGGGTGTATCATATGATGAGGGATATCCTGGAGACAGGTTGATGCGGGATGATGTCTACAATTATCCATCTGGACATAATACTCTGGGTTCCTTGCCTCAATCTAGAAGGCGAAATTATGAAAAAGATTATCCTTGCAAACTTAGTAGGCAAGAAAATCCGTACATTGATTCAAATTACGCTGCTGATTATCACGATATTGATGTTGGGAGTCGTAATGGATACAACCGTGATCATGATCATGAAAGGTCGTCACGATATGATGGACGCGATGATTATCCTTGCAATGATAATAGATATAGATCTAGAAATTATCATCATAACAGAGATGATAGCCGTGAAAGAGATTATGATTATGCTCGTCGTAGTTATGATTCTGATTATGCTCGCTGTAGTTATGATTCTGATTATGGAAGGGGCAGTGTGAGAGATGGCTATCAAGAGAGCCGGGATTCACAAGATAGAGAATGCAACTCAAGAGACAGAGAATGGGACTCACGTGATAGAGAGTGGGACAAAAGATGTTTCAGGCGTGAAAGGGATGAGAGTCCACACAAGAGATATGAGAAATCACGATCTCGATCTACAGGACGTGGTGAATACTCAAGATCAAGATCTCATAGAGGTCGGAGTTACGGTGAGGACAGCTATGAGGGCAATCACTGGCATGAAAGTGAAAAGCGAAGAGAACACGGAGATAGACATGACCAGGATAATGTTTCTGCTGTATATATTATCTTCCTATCTCTGGTTTATATTATTTTGGTGAAAAGACATTTAAAAAATCCTGTCCAATATATTTATAATTTTGCTAGACACCATCCGCCACTGTTGTTGTGAAGTGTCTCTTGATGAAATCAACAGAAGAAGATCTCTACCAGATTCTGGTAATCTTCTTTAATTTCCGAGTTTGTATATTCTCAGGGTTGAACAATTTTCCTTGAATGACTTCAGTGTCCCTTATTCTCGACTAGGCTGAATGGGGTCCTTTGCAAGATGTTCGGGTGATCCGGGAGCAAAATTCTGGGATTTCTCGTGGATTTGCATTCATTGATTTCCCCACGGTGGTAATTGCATTCAACTAACCTGTTTATTCCTTGGGAATCTATCTTATGATTTATTCAACCCAGTATGCAACTACATACATTCGCCTGGGCAGGATACTGCATGCACCATGATGGACATAATTGAGCGTGATGGCATAGTTTTGGATTGAAGGAAGCTAATTTTTCATTACAGGTATTTTTCATAATCATATGACCTTGATTTTGATATAAGATTCATAATTCCTAGAGTGATCATAGATTCGGAAAAAAGTTCCTTGACCTGATTAGTATAGGACTCTTAAATGTGTAGCTTTCCTGCACTGAAATGTGGTCTGTTGCTGCAGCAAACTTACTGGTAGGGCTGGTGTGCCCCATAGGCAAGAACTTGGTTCTAGGCGCAGTGCTATTGGGAATCGAAGCATGATGGTTCCCACAGATTTGATATGCACAATCTGTGGTTGTATCAATTCTGCGCGGCGAACCTCCTGCTTCCAGGTTGGTGCATTGTTCAGAAGAAAGTTATGTAAATTTCGTTTTCAGGACTAGAGTATATTTAAGTGCTGGAGGAACTACTCACTGTGTCTGTCATGACAATACCCAACAAGCTAGAACTGATAAAGCACTCAAGATATATCTGTCTTGTGCACAAAACAATTTCAGTTCCTTTTGGTGACAAGTGTGTACGTTTTCTTAACTGACACTTTGTTGGGGACTAGGGTGACATTCACATGTTGGTAGTAATGGTATAAGAACATTTAATCTTTTAAGTAGACACGTTGGTGCATATACCAATGCTTAGATTATATATGTTTGCATTTAAAATAATTTGTGGCAGTAAATGCATGATCATAGTTCACATGTCAAAAAGAGAATATATAACACCCGGGAGCTGATCTTTATTAATGGGTTCTGATTTATCATTCTTTCTATTTGCTTAAACTCAGTGAATTGTTCTGATTTATCATTCTTTCAATCTTGTGGTGGTCTGTTGTTTCTATAGCCCTACTTTGTAATGCAGCTGTCTGTCTCTTGATTGATGGTAGAACACTCAAAAGTCACTGGTGCAGTTTTAATATGGCAGAAAATAACTTATGGGCATTGCATAATTTAGTATGATCTCTATCTCCATACTCAGTGTAATGAACCCAAGACCAAGGATTCTCCTGCAGCTGATGTAGGTTTATCAAACTCAGCACCACGAAGACGAACTTCGGAGACAGGTTCTGATCAGCATTTTCCTTCAAATGACTAAGTTTTACTGTTGGGTCAGAACACAGTCAAAAGTTCACTTTATGACCTTTTTACATGTCTTTTACACCTAAGAAGTGCTCTTATCGTATATTCCAGGTCCAACTCATGTCTTAGTTGTACGTGGGTTGGATGAAGATGCTGATGAAGAAATGCTTCGACATGAATTTTCCAATCATGCTCCTATCAAGGTCAACAAAACCCCTTTTGGATTCCTTTTTTGAAAGAATATGTACGTTTTCCATCAGTTGATGTAGTTTTATCTTTCCACCATTGTGTAGGATCTTCGACTTGTGAGAGACAAATTCACTCATGTTTCACGAGGATTTGCATTTGTGCATTTCTGTTCGGTAGGTTCACAAAGCTGAGTTGGTTGTTGCACTTACATCCTCGGTCTTTGTGACTCAGATGCTCTCTTCTGCTTATAATTTCCCTTATTGATAAATTTAATTGCGAGTTAAAGTTTTGATAGATATTAGAAACTCTTTCGATGATTAGTAGCATTTGTTTTTGATGTTCTAGCGAGCTCCATAGTTTTCATAATCTGCTTGTTTTGTTGTTAAATTTAGCAATATTTGGTGATGGACACACTCAATTATTTTATCTTTGTGTTCTTAATATAATTAAGCTCTTCTTTCATGGAACTTTGTAGCTTGTGTAGTAGATTTTTTCTGTTTTGGCAGATATTCTTACCGGTCTAATATTGAAATGGTGATCGGATTTTGTAGTAAAGCTGGTTTCATATCTATAAATATTTACTTTCCCCAGTTCATTAGGTATCCGATTGTTGTTTATTCCACCTACCAACTTGAAACAGAAGAATGTGATTCATGTAGGTTGAGGACGCTGCCAAGGCACTTGAAGCAACAAATGGAACAGCTCTTGAAAAGAATGGTAGAACCCTTAGAGTTGCATATTCAAAGAGTGTTCATGGTTCTGGAACTAGTATGTCGGCATCCTCTCACTCGAGCAACCTTGCTGCTGCTGCAATTGAAGCAGCAGCGTTTTCTCAACAGGTACTTGATTATCTTTTAGTCCAGTTTCCCTAGCTTTATAGCTGTTCAGTCATTCACCATTATATGACATAGTAACATAATGGGTATGTAGTGAAGCAATGCCAACCTAGTTTGTGTTTAGTATTAACATGCGTCTAACCTGTTTGGGGAATGAAAGGACTTAGATGGTTATAAGAAATAAGCAAGAATCTGAAAATTAGGCTGCTCTAAACTAAAAATGGGTATGCACCTAAGACCGATTCGAATGTCACTTCCATCTACAGGGATTTTCAACCTTGCCTAAACAAGGCAGGCTTAAAACTGTTGAATAAATACTCTGTCACTAAATCAGTGGTCTCTCTCGTTTATAGTAGTCTGTAGTCACCTTTGTAATGGTATAAATATTCTTACGAGTTTGTGTTAATGACCTTATACGTCTTTACAGATTCATCAAACTTATAGTTAGTTCGTCCTAGATTTTGAACAGAAGGAAAAGCAGAGCATTCTGTTGGAATGCCTGTGCATTAACGTAATTAAGTTGGAACTCCCTTCTGTATATATAGGCTTGTTTTGGTTACTGGATTTCCGAACCCAGTGAACTAGATGTGCCTGATGCAATTTAATGTTAATACACTGTTTGGGCATAATTACGTTTCTGATGAGGGTGAATTCCTTCAGTCGTGGATTATTATTCATTATCAATGGTACACAGTAGTTTTGGTTTATTTGAAGATTGTCATGCTTATGATATTTTCTACTACATGTGAATCGCGATTCATTTTTGTCTTTATAAGTATGATGGTGGTCGATGGGCTCCAAAGGAATACAATCCTGATGAGAAACAAAACACTGGAGGACAGGGCCAAGGGATTGGAGAAACTGAATCTCAGAATGGGGCTTCTGCTCCACAATCTGGCTATGTTTGGGATGAAGCATCTGGTTATTACTATGACGCTGCTTCTGGATATTACTACGATGGAAATTCAGGTTTTCAGTTGCTTGTATATTCTTATCTGTTTGAATTGGTTATATGGTTACATTACAATTTATTACGATCGAGCCACAGCTCTAGTTTCCAAATCTGCATTGGCAAAGTATGCAATTTTTAAAAGGGCCTTGAAAATTCGCATCTGATAGAGGTTAATGATGAATTGTTTTAGACAGTTTTGGTAATAATAGTCATCTCTACTTGGTCTGTGCTGGTGTAGATAACTTGGTTTCTCTGAAGACGGTAGTATTCTTATTAATCATATGCTTCTGAATTTGCAGGTATTTATTATGATAGTAATAGTGGGCTTTGGTACTCGTATGACCAGCAAACACAACAATATATTCCTTGTCCAGATCAGAACAATAATAGTAAATTAACAGAGAAACAACTAGAATCGGCCAAGATGGAGAAATCTAGTCAGCAAAAAGTCATTATCTCAGCGGCTGCTACCCACGATGTTGAAAAGGCTCTCTCCTTACTGGATGCTGTCCAGGCGGCAGCAGCAGCAGCAATTGCATCAGAGAAGAGAGAAAAAGAGAGAGTGAAGGAGATAAAACTTGCGTCAAAGAGTAGCCTGCTGGCTAGCAAGAAAAAAATGAGTAACGTTTTAATAATGTGGAAACAGCGGAGCCATGATCCACAAACACAACGTCCTTCACTAGGTGACAATCCATCTACAGCTCAGGCTGAAGCAATGTCGTCTTTCTCCGCCACACAATCCAAAAGCAAGCTGAAATCTGATGCGGTAGTTATTGCAAAGGAGAGAACTATCTCACATCATGGAGTTTCTGCACTGACAAGTACAGAAAGCTCGATCAGCAGTACAACTGGAAGTCCTGTGATTATAGGTTCATTTGGAGGAACTGTGGGAGGAGCTTCGTCTTCTTCGAACTTACAAGTGCCTCCAGTTTTGCCGTCTGCATCTCCGGCTTCAGTTCCAACTTTGGTTTCTGGGAGTGGGAGAAGAAGATTCTCAGAAAAACCGACTGCAGTGCCTGCACAAAGAGAACAACAGCCACATACGTCATACCGAGACCGTGCTGCAGAAAGAAGAAACTTGTACGGCTCATCAACTTCAAGTGATGTTATGGATTCAAGTAAGCACCCTTGAGTATTCCTGAAAATGGAACCGAGTTGTAAAATTGTTATTAACATAATTGGAAAAATGGTGTGTTTACATGAAGATGAGGAGGATATAACGGGGTTGAGAAAAGGTTCATTGGATCCAACACCTTTTCCTCCTGGCGTGGGTGGACGAGGGATTACCACACCGACCGAAGTCAGTAGTTTCGATGTAATAACAGAAGAGAAAGCAATAGATGAGAGTAACGTTGGAAACAGAATGCTGAGGAACATGGGTTGGCACGAAGGATTGGTAAAACTGGTTTTAATAAACAAGTTCGTTTGTTTATCACATTGGCTTAATACTGATAGTTCCCTTTGGTATGTGGTCTCAGGGTTTGGGGAAAGACGGTAGTGGAATGAAAGAACCAGTGCAAGCGCAAGGCGTTGATAGAAGAGCAGGACTTGGAAGTCAGCAGAAAAAAGTTGATCCTGCGTTTGAGGTTCAGCCTGGTGACACTTACAGAACTCTACTCCATAAGAAAGCTCTTGCAAGGTTTCGTGATATGTCTGACAATAATTGATTCTTCTCTCTGCTGTGTAAAGTGAGTTGCTATGTTCATAATTTATTATGTTCAAACTGTGAAAGTGATTTTGATTTTGATTTTGTGCTGCCTTGTTTTTGTTGAAATGTTAATGAAAAATGCGACAGATTTAAGCACATGGTACTTGTACTGCTTTGAGTTGATCTGTCTTAGTTCCTTTGTCATACTGACCTGAAGACATCAACGACCTTACAACCTCTTATTCTGAAAATTAAAAGAAACAATGATTTAAATACTCTACAACTATACTGATTAAAATATTTTTTAAAATTATCGGAAAAATGTGTAAAAAATGTCACAAAAAAAACTTTTCTTTTTATTCACGAAAACTGCCACTAAAAACATCTGTCCAAAGAAGTTTTATTGTTTTAACTTTTTCTTCCTTTTTTTTTCTTCTATTTTCTAACTTTCATGTTCTTACTTTTTCTTCTCAACTTATTCTTTCTCGCGAAATTCTCTTCTCATTTGTTTTCGTCTTTTTTTTTCATAGCGTTTTCTTTTTCTTCTTCTTCTCTCTTTTTCGTATTCTTTATCTTCAGAAATTGTTTTTTTTTTTAAATTGGATTTCTTCTTTCGAATTTTTCAACTGAGTTTTGTCTATTGAAGGTAATGTAGCATATGTTTATAGATTTCGAGCGCTCAATTGTTCGATTTCGAACTACATTTTTAGTTTTTTTATCCTAGGTTTAGAAATTTCGAAAATTCATTTTTTTTTTCTACATTTTCTACTTTTGGTCGGTCTAGTTACTTATAGTGTAGTAGACTTTGGTCGGTGTAGTTAGTGTTTGTGTGGTAGAGTTATGTTGTAGTGTGGTAGATTTTGGTATAATTAGTTTATAGTTTCTAGTGTGGTAGACTTTGATAGACTTTGGTAGAGCTAGTTTATAGTGTGGTAGACTTTCACAGACTTAGAGTAATGATCTAGTGTGGTAGACTTTGTTTTTTTTTGGCAGACTTTGGTAGACTTTGGTAGAGTAATAATATAGTGTGCTAGATTTTGGTTTATTTTAACAGACTTTGGCAGACTTTGATAGAGTAATGATCTAGTGTGGTAGACTTTCGTTTGTTTTGGCAGACTTTTGTAGAGTTTTTATTTAATTGTCTTCTTGTTATTTTCCACAACTATGGGGATGATGAGAAGTATCCTAGGAGGGCTATTGGAACACGAAGGATCCCGTTGATAAAAAAAACTCATCACCCACTACTGCACGTTGAAGAAGATAACAAAGAAGAGGAATCTTATTGGCGTTGATGCTTACAATGACATTGCGATGACTTCTCAACTTGGTATTATACTGCAGTTTGCCGGCAAAGGGTTCTCATGGAGCATCAAATATTTTCAACACCTGTTTGAGAATATGCTTCACACACCTAAGGTGAATGAGGTGAGGGTGTTGGCCGTCCAATCAAATTTTCTCTGAATGAGTTTCACTATATCATGAACCTGAACTATGGGTTGCCTGAAACTAATGATGCAAACTTATATTCATGAGATTTATGGGCTGACATGGGTTTAGACCACATTGATGTTCCAATCTGGGCAGAGCTTAAACGAGTATTAAATGGATGCAAAGATTGGTCTCTTGCTAAGAGGAGAATGATGGGGTTGCTGGTGGTGTTGTATATTGTAATTTTTGGTTTGCACAAAAATAGTAGGATCCCAATTTTCTATGCCAAATTGGTAATGGATTCAGAGAGATTTGAGAGGCATCCTTAGGGGAGAGTAGCATTTGAAACCCTCCTAAAGTCGCTCTCTCAAACATCACCTAGCTTCGACGTTGAATGTGCATGACTTTGTGCAAATGCTCCTAATATGAGTGTTCAAGTATATCTTGTAGAGTTTAATAGAATGTAGAGAATAAGATTGAAACAAGAATGTTAAGGAAGAGTAGAATAGTAGAATCAAAAATGAGAAGAACTGTCTCTCTTTCTTATTTCTTTACATTGACTATACACTCATATATATAGACTAATATAGACAAAACACTAAACAACAAAGAAGTCTCAAAGAGGAAAGAATGGAAGAGCCTTCCATCAATCCCGAGGTGGGTGCGTCCCGAGGCGTGCCTTCACGTGACCGTTGGGGCGCACGAGTCTCCAAGCTTCCAACGACTCCCCTTTACCCATCGGTCAGCTCCAACGGATCTCTCCTTCTCCAAAGGTGACTTAGTTCCTTGTCCAATCCTAACTACTCCTTTAGGGTCTTCGGTTACCCTCCTTCGTCGGGTTCCTTCACTCCCACAGTTTCCTTCTTCTTCGGATTCCTTCACTCCCACGCTTTCCTTCATTTGTTAGTTAAGTTAATACTCCCCCTCAAACTTGATTCCATAAAATATGAGAGTCAAGCTTGAAGATTATAACTCCCCACCTCATTAAAACCTTTTAGTGTAAAACCCTTTTTGGGATTAAAACATCTAAAGGAAAAAGAATATGGTTCATTGTTACGTTTTGGGCAAGTTGATTAGCCCAAGTTTTGAGTATATAAACTCACACACTTTGAGACTAGCAGCCTTTGTAAAATATATCCACAAGTTGGTCCAAACTTCTACTATAGCAAGGTAGGATGACTCCTTGTTCCACCTTTTCCCGAACCTTGTGACAATCAATTTCAATGTGTTTTGTTTTTTTTGTGAAACACCGAGTTTGATGCTATATGTATTGTTGCTTAGTTACCACAATGCATTGTGATTGGTTCCTTGCTCTCGATTCCAAAATCTTTGAGTATTGCTTGTAACCATATGAGTTCATCCGTAAGCTTCCGCATTGCTCTATATTCCGCTTCTGCACTTGAGCAAAATACAACCTTTTGCTTCTTGCTTTTCTATGTGACTAGATTACCTCCAAGGAACGTGAAATATCCGGTAATAGATTTTCTGTCTTGTCTATCTCCAGTCCAATTCGCATCACAATATTCCCACAAGTGTTGTATCTTCATTTCTTCCCATCAATATGCCTTGTTCCGGAGTCCTTTTTATATATCGTAATATTCGCTATACCATTTTTCAATGACTAGTCTTAGGAGCTTGCATGTGTTGACTTGCTTGATTCACGACATAACATAGATCATGGCATGTGATGATAAGATAGATCCATTTTCCTACCATCTTTCAGTATAGGTGATTATCTTTAAACAGAGGGTCATCATTGTTCTCCCCCTTGCGCGTTGATTGGTAAGTATCGCCAAGTGGTGTGCGAGCTATCTTGGTACCTACATCACAATCAAGTAGAAGATCAAGTGCATATTTCCGTTGGGATAGGAAGAGATCATCATTACTCCGACAAACTTCTATCCCAAGGAAACACTTCACAGGACCAAGGTCCTTGTTATCAAAGACATATTTGAGGTGATGTTTGATATCAAGAATCTCATCTTTGTTGTTACCGGTAATTATAATATCATCAACATAAACGAGAATAACTACAATACCTCGAGGGCCTCATAGTGTGAAGAGGGTGTGGTCCGCCTCAGATTTGCGGAATCCTTTATCACGGAGTGTGTGACTCAATTTATGATACCACGCACGTGGAGAGTGCTTGAGTCCATAAATGGCCTTTCGGAGTCTTAGGACATTCCCGGGGGCAACAATATGTTTAAGCCGCAGTGGAGGCTGCATGTAGACTTCATCCTCAAGCTCACCTTGAAGGAATGCATTTTTGACATCCATTTGCCATAATTCCCAATCAAGGTTGGTATCAAGAGAAAGAACCACTTGTACCATGGGTAATTTGGCCACCGGGGTGAATATATCATGGTAGTCTTTGCTATATGTTTGTGTAAAACTGCGAGCTACAAGTCGAGATTTGTACTGTTCAATTTGGCAATCACTTTTGAACTTTATGGTGAAGAGCCAACGGGACGAAACAGCTCATTTTCCATGTGGGAGTCTTGCTTCTTCCCAAGTGTTAGTCTGTTGATCGAGTTTGGTCATGAATGTTTTGTGCTCATGAGGTACCTTTGCGAGGTGGCATGTGAGTTGGTTGGGGTGAGCCACGACATTGTTGTCGTAATATACTTGGGAGGAGGTGTTTCGAATTTGTTGGCTGCGACGTACAGGAGGAGCTAGAGTCGGAAGGGGATCCTCTTCAAGGGCAGTCGGTGCACAACAATCTAGGTTGGGCGCGCCCTGGTCGGTGATAGTGGCATCGCGGTGTGGGAAGGACGCGACCTCCTGTGGGGAGGGACCACCCTGCTGCGGGAAGGGAGCGCCTTCTTGTGGAAAGAGAGCGCCCTGATGCGATAATGGAGTGCTCAACTGCGGGTAGGAAGCGTCGCGATGTAGGGCAGACACGCCCTGCTGCGGGGAGGGAGAGACCGGCTGCGCAATATTGTTGTTGGGACACGGGCGTTCTGGTATCCCTATTTGTGCTAGCAAGTGTTGTAGAGCAGTGGCCCTATCCGAACATGATTGTGATAGGCCCGAACCTCTTGCTAATTCTTCACATCATGGTACCCTTTATTTTCCAAGAATTTCACATCCCTTGATATGAGCACCTTTCGAGTTTCGAGTATGTAGCACTTATACCCTTTTTGAGTTGTAGAATAACCAATGAACATTCCATTGGTGCTCTACCCTCAAGTTTGTTTCTCAAGTCTCCTGGAACTAAGACAAATCCAACACATCCCAAAAACACGTAAGTGATTAATATATGGTTTAGTTTGGTTGAGTACCTCGAATGGTGTGCGGTTTTTGAGCACTTTTGTTGGAGTTTGGTTAATCACATAGCATGCTGTGACAACCGCATCCCCCAAAATTCGTTGGGAACATTTGTGTGAAACATAATGGCCCTTGACACTTCCATTAGGTGTTTATTTTTCCTCTCGGCAACACTATTTGTTGTGGAGTGTATGGACAACTTGTGTGGTGAACAATTCCATGTTTGGCTAGGGCTTGTTTGAATAAATTGCTTGTATATTCACCTCAATTGTCTGTTCTTAAATTTTTTATCTTAGCATTATATTGGTTTAGTCACATAGCTATCAAAATTGACAAATGCTTCTTATACCCTATCTTTAGATGGTAATAAAGTCAACCAAGTATATTTTAATTTTTCGTCTATGAAGGTAACAAAATAATTATGATTTTCCCTAGACTCAAATGGGTTTAACCAAACATCTGAGTGAATTAATTCAAAACAACTTTCATAAAAAGTTGAAGACTTGGGAAACACCAACTTGCAATGTTTACAAAGTATACAAGCTTCACACTCATCATTCTTAAATGAAACACTAGGTAATAGTATGTTATAAGCACGACTGTGGGGATGCCCAAGTCTAGCGTGACATAAAGCATTGTCAATAACATGATTACTAGAAAAACACAACAAATTTGGATTGCTCTCTAAGTGATATAACCCATTCGTGGAAGCTCATTCTCCAAGGATTTGGTTTGTCTCAATATCCTGAAAATATACTTTGTTAGTATAAAAAATGAACTTTGCAATTTAAGTCACATATGGTTTTATTTACACTTAATAAATTTGATGTAAATTCCTGGCATATAAAAGGCACTCGAGTGTTTATTGAAAATTCACAAGTCACATATTCCCTTAATGGGGACTCTAGTTCCATTTGTAATTTCAACACTCCCTAGGGCCGGTTTAACATTGTCAATAAGGTTTTTATTGCTAATCATGTGATGATTAGCCCCGAAATCCACAATTAATGCTTATCTAATTTTGAGACAAAGGAAGTGTTACCGGAATCTTAGGTAATTGATAGCTTAGATGAGTTCGGCTAGGTCAGATGTTTTCACATACTCCTCATTTGCTACAATAATTCCTCTTGCCACAACCATTAATGGTTGGGTGGTTGTTTCCTCGGACCTCGAGCCTCTTTCTTAACCGTGAGCTATGTTGGCTTTGCTTTGTTTTGTTCCCAATGACTTTGCTTAAGGTGAGGGTGGAGGACCCAATTGATCCTTTGAGTGTCCCTTCTTTTTGCAATGGTCACATACCCATACTTTCCTTTTCCTCATTTCAGTAAGCTACTTTTATTTCCCATGACAAGTTCCCCTCTTCACCAAGAAGACCTTCTATTGCCTTGTTCCCTGTGGATAAATCCACAAACTTCTTACAAGCTTGTGAGCTTGTCCGATCTTAGAAGGACTGTGTACTAGGTCATTGTAGATTGGGTTAATGTTCATCATGAGCCCAAATACCTTGTCTTGTTCTAACTTTCTCCAAGAACCTTCAGATCCACCGTTGTTGGTCTAGAACATTTTCAAGCTGGGCCCAAAGAGATTGGTACTTGGCCAAATCACTTGGTGAATTCCATGTCATATTGTTTAAGCTTACTTAGCTCCTTCTTTAATTCATAAAATCGACTAAGATTAGAGAAGTTTCTATACACCTTTTTTGAGTGTATCACAAAGTTGCTTAGCGCTTTCACAATAAGAGTAAGCTTCATGGATGGATGGGTCAATGGAGCTTTATAGGAGGACAAGAACCACTTGGTCATCTTGGTACCATTTATCTTCTTCCGCACCATAACTTCCATTTCCTTGTTATTATATTCCATTTTTTATTTCTCTGGTAGAGGTGGACCGACCTAATTGGAGCTCCCACATCAACATGACTCCAAAAGTCCTCGGCCGCGACAAGACAGATTTTACTGTTCTTGACCATAAAACATAGTTTCACACCTTTAAGTGTGACATGAACATTGAAATATTTAGAATTTTCCATTGAAGATAACAAATTTGAAAGAAAGTGAAATTTTAGCAGAAATAGTATGATCTCAAGAGCTTATTGTTCTGATACCATATTGATTTTAATAGAATTAATGAGAATAAGATAGAGAGAATACTGTTAAGGAAGAGTAGAATAGTATAATTGAAAATGAGAAGAAGAACTCTTTCTCTTTCTTATTTTCTTACATTGACTATACACTCATATATATAGACTAATATAGACAAAACACTAAACAACAAAGAAGTCTCAAAGAGGAAAGAATGGAAGAGCCTTCCATCAATCCCGAGGTGGGTGCTTCCCGAGGCGTGCCTTCACGTGACCGTTGGGGCGCACGAGTCTCCAAGCTTCCAACGACTCCCTTTTACCCATCAGTCAGCTCCAACCGATCTCTCCATCTCCAAAGGTGACTTAGTTCCTTGTCCAATCCTAACTACTCCTTTAGGGTCTTCGGTTACCCTCATTCGTCGGGTTCCTTCACTCCCACAGTTTCCTTCTTCTTCGGGTTCCTTCACTCCCACGCTTTCCTTCATTTGTTAGTTAAGTTAATACTCCCCCTTAAACTTGATTCCATAGAATATGAGAGTCAAGCTTGAAGATTATAACTCCCCACCTCATTAAAACCTTTTAGTGTAAAACCCTTTTTGGGATAAAAAAAACATCTAAAGGAAAAGAATATGGTTCATTGTTTCGTTTTGGGCAAGTTGATTAGCCCAAGTTTTGAGTATATAAAGACTAGCAGCCTTTGTAAATATATCCGCAAGTTGGTCCGAACCTTCTAGTATAACAAGGTAGGATGACTCCTTGTTCCACCTTTCTCTGAACCTTGTGACAATCAATTTCAATGTGTTTTGCTCTTTCTTGAAACACCGAGTTTGATGCTATATGTATTTGCTGCTTAGTTATCACAATGCATTGTGATTGGTTCCTTGCTCTTGATTCCCAAATCTTTTGAGTATTGCTTGTAACCATATGAGTTCATCCGTGAGCTTCCCCATTGCTCTATTTTCCGCTTTCGCACTTGAGTAAGATACAACATTTTGCTTCTTGCTTTTCCATGTGACTAGATTACCTCCAAGGAACATGCAATATTTGGTAATTTATTTTCTGTCTTGTCTATCTCCAACATAATCTTGCATCACAATATCCGAGATTTCTACAAAAAGGAAGGGCCAATGAGTTACAACGTGAGCTCCAAAGGGCTAAGAATGCAAAGTCCAAGGTGCCATAGAAGAAGAAATATATTGAT